>PVKC010006486.1:0-31030 GCA_004027635.1 Crocidura indochinensis
GCTGCTGGGTGTGACCCCAAAACCAAAACAAACAAACAAAAAATAGTTCTTGGTGATTACAAGTACCTGAAGGAAGAAATGACAAACTGCAAGAGAAAGGATGAGATACAGGCAAGCAAGACTTGTCAAGCATGATTTCAAAGTGTCATTGTCTTACATGTGAGGATATAAGGAAGTGTGTATCAGGAAGAGGCTAACAGAAGGCATAAAGGTCCTGAGAAATGAGCTTGACTTAAGAAATAAGAGGGGCCGGAGAAATAGCATGGAGGTAAGGCATTTACCTTTCATGCAGGACAGTGGTTTGAATTCCGGCATCCCATATGGTCCCCTGTGCCTGCCAGGGGCGATTTCTGAGCATAGAGCCAGGAGTAACCCCTGAGTGCTGCCGGGTGAGACCCAAAAATAAAAAAAAGGAAGGAAGGAAGGAAGGAAGGAAGGAAGGAAGGAAGGAAGGAAGGAAGGAAGGAAGGAAGGATGGAAGGAAGGATGGATGGGAGAAAGAAATAAAAGAAAAGAAATAAATAAAAGAAAAATCTCAGAGAGACACCTGCTGCAGAGTGGTCCCAGGCATCCTGGTCACCGGACTGAGGCCTCTAGAGTCTTATTGGGATGGGTGTGTGTGCCGAGAGGCTGCCCTTCCAAGAGGTCCAGTACTCTACCCACACTACAAACCTTCTGGCATATAAACAGCATCAAGCTCCATGACATATCTTGAAGAGACACATTGTGCCATTTCTACAGCGCTTGAATTTGTATACTTGGCACTTCTTAGTTTCATAGCACTGACAGTGGAAAAACAGAAAATTTGATGGAAAAGTTTCATAGAAGCCCACTGAGCAAAATCAATTAACACAGAAGACTCAACTAGCTCCAAATAGCTCAGCAAATCTTTTGTAGCACCATTAAGAGGTCTATGTTGTAAGAAGCAATAAACATCAAGTAAATTAAAAAAAATCAAGTAAATTATTTCATGCCTGCTAAAAAGGCAGGCTAGGGAGGGTATGGGAAACTGGGGACATTGATAGAAGAAAGGTTACACTAATTCTGATGGTGGGATTGCTGCTAGAATACTGAATGCCCCCAAACAATTGTGTTATGAATGACTTTATAAATAGGTGTTTAAATAAAGTTTCAAACATAATAGAAATAAAAAGAGAAGCCTGCAGTTAGAGAAATAACTACACTGACAACTATCATAACAATGTAAATGAATAAGGGAAGTAGAAAGCTTGTCTCAAATACAGGGGGAGGTGGGGAGGAGGGGGATTTAGGACACTGGTGATGGAAATGTTGCACTGGTGAAGGTGGGTATTCTTTATATGACTGAAACCCAACTACAATCATATTTATAATCAAGGTGTTTAAATATATAAAAAAATTTTTAAATGATGAGCAGCACAAAAAATAAGGAAAGAGAAGCTTGGAAAGATTGCAATAGAGTGAATAAAAGATATAAAGACGACCTAGAGTTGAAAATGTATCATAGAGAGTCTTCTGGGTCATTACAAGGGCATGACCTTTCCATCTTCCTTCTTTGCCTTTTCTTTATGCTGCCAACAGGCTCTGTGGTTGGTTGTGGCAAGCATATTTGATTGTAGTATGCTGGAAATCACATACAATTGCAGAACCAGGGACCACATTTGACGATATGGTGTGGTACTGGGAATAGCACTTATAGCCTCATGCTTGTAAGGCAGGTAATTTACAACCAAGTCACAACCAGGATTCTCTCATTTAATTTTAAAATGATCACTCTTGATGGTCAATGGAGAATGGATTATAGAAAGGGAAGAAAGAAATCAGGATAATGACTAGTTCATCCAAGGGTTGATGTACCTAAGATCAATGTGCAAGCTAGGAGTATTTAAAAAATGGATATACACTAGACAATGTATTGTTAGTGAGCTGATAGCACTGTTTATATGTGGAACAGGGAAAGGTAAGGAGCAAACAGAAATGACATTTATGCTTTTGACCTTTTACTGTGATGGGGAGGATTCAAGGAAGATTCAAGGTTTGGCAAGAGGTAGGTTGGAGATCAAAAATCAATTTTGCTTTATTATGTATTAAATGACATTATCTAGCGATTACAAGTTGGTAGTCAAGTAAATTAGCCTGGATTTATGTAGAAAGGTCAGGAATAAAGGTCTATAATTCTGGTAGTAATAAGCATGCAGACAACATACAAAGACATAGGAAAAGCTGAAATAAAGCAGAGATGAAGTGTATAGAGAGCTATATTAGAGGGCCAACAACTGAACACTGAAGCACTCCAAACAATGAGGGACTGAAAAGTGGAGAACACGAGCCAAAGGGAATTAAAAAAAAAAACATAGTGGGAGAGGAACTGACAGTGTGGAGTGTTATAAAATCTACTGTGGCACATCCTTGAAGCCAAGAGAAGTGAGTGTGTTGAGGAGGATCAGATCAACTGTGAGAAGTACTGAGAGGCTAAATAAGGGGAAAAAATGAAGACAAGAGCTTTGTCAACACAAGGTTCTAGTTTCTGGGAAGATAGCTTCACTGGATGAAGGTGCAGAGGAGCAGCAGCTGGAGAGGAATAAGGACCAAGTGGAATATGAAATAGAACTATAGATAGATATACGTAATCTTTTTTTTAAAGCATTATTATGGCAGTAGGCAGAATAGATCACTGAAGATGTCTACATCCCAGTAACTGGAACCTATAAATAAGTTATTTATAGGGCAAAATAAATTTTTTTTTTTTTTTGGTTTTTGGGTCACATCCGGCATCGCTCAGGGGTTACTCCTGGCTCCATGCTCAGAAATTGCTCCTGGCAGGCACGGGGGACCATATGGGGCACCGGGATTCGAACCGATGACCTTTTGCATGAAAGGCAAACGCCTTACCTCCATGCTATCTCCCGGGCCCCGCAAAATAAATTTCTAAGTGTAATAAAGGAAAATCCAAAAAATAAGGTGACTGCTTTATGACAGTGTTGCCAGAATCTAAGAATTGCTTTTGTCCTTTTGCTAACTTTTTCTTTGATATTCCATAAATAGTAAAATCACATAATATTTGTCTTTCTTTTTTTAAAATATCTCTTTGGGGGGGGAGTGTCACACCCGGCAGTGCTCAGGGGTTCCTCCTGGTTCTACACTCAGAAATAGCTACTGGCAGGCTCGGGGGACCATATGGGATGCTGAGATTTGAACCACCATCCTTCTGCATGCAAGGCAAGCACTTTACCTCCATGCTCTCTCTCTGGCCCCAATATCTGTCTTTCTAATTCAGATTTATTTCAATTAACATAATCACTTTCAGGTATATCCATGCTGTTATGAACAACAAGGCTTCATTTTTTTGTTTTGTTTTGTTTTGTGTCACACACGGCAGGTTTGGGAGACCATATGGGATGCCGGGATTTGAACCACTGTCCATGCAAGGCAAATGCCCCACCTCCGTGCTATCTCTCTGAACCAAAGCTTCATCATTTTTTTATGGGTGGATTAATAGTCCATCCCATTGCTATGTGGGTGTGAGTGTGAGAGAGAGAAAGAAAGAAAGAAAGAGAGAGACAAAGGGAGAGAAAAAGCAAGAGTCTGGCAGACAGACATACATAGGATGAGTGGTGCTTGGAAACTATGTGATGAACCACCCATGCCACTCCTATGGAAAGCCTCAGTCAAGCCCTATCAGCTATTTCTGTTTCCTACTACATTGTCTTTATCCAATTATCTATTTTTGGAGACAGAGTGTTTCTATATCTTGGCTATTATTGAATAGTGTTGTACTGAACACAGATCTATACTTAGATTTGGTGTATAGTGTGGTCTCCCACCATTTACTTTCTTAATTTGACAAGTCCAGGTTTTTCTTGGTTTCTTAACTGAAGCAGCTTCTAGTTCTATTATACTCTAGCACTAAATGTGTAATTATACTATGAGCCAGAGAAATCGTTCCCTCAATGTTTCAAAGTAATTTTTTCTAACCTCACCTGCTATGATATCAGATGCTTGTTATTTCCTGCCATAATAATGGGAATGTCCAATGAACAATCTTGATTCTTCTGACCTACTGCAATCCATTATTATCTAGATATTTTATACAATAGGTCCAAGGACCTGTATAAATCACAAATATTATTTCACACCAGCCAGAAAACCTTCAGTGAGTTCTCCTTTCCTTTTGGATCAGGTCTCTCTAAAACAGACTTTGCTTATTATTTCACCTCCTCTTACTTCAGATTTATGACATATATCCTATATTTCAGCTTTTGAAAACATTTCTTCTTTACCATAACTTTGACATGCTAGTGCCTGTGACACTCTTATTACTTATTCCCACGGCAACTTATTTTATAATGTATTTTTATTTGTTGGTCTTCTTTAATCAAATGATACAACCCCTAGAAGTCTTCCCAAAAATTTATCCTCTTTTCACTTATTCAATTTATACACTTGACTAACTCAAACATTTCATTATATTTTGAAAATTTAAAGTATCTCCTTTTGAAATATTACATACTCATTATTTTTTAAATTTTATTAATTATTTTGCCACACCCAACAGTGTTCAGGGTTTATTTCAGGCCCTGTGCTCAAGGGATCACTCCTGACATATGAGGGACCATATGTCGAGTCCAGAATAGAACTGTGTTTGGCTACTGGCAAAAGAAGCACCTTAAGCCCTGTATTATAACTACTACAGGGCAGTTAATGAGACTTACTGAGATAATTCATTGTAGCATCTGCTACCATATTTTGGGACCATATATTGTCTTGATAAATGATAACTTTCTTTCTTGCTAAAATGGTGCCCAGGGACCAGAGCAATAATACAGTGGGTAGTGTGCTTGCCTTGCACACACTGACCTGAATTCAATCCCATATGATCCCTGTGCCAGGAGTAACTCCTAGGCATTATGAGTGTATCCCAAATACCAAAATTAATAAATAAAATGGTATTCACTAAATACCCTTCTAAACAGTTCTATGAAGGTACTTAGTCTAATATAGTAATAAATGACAGGTAAACAAAAGGTTAACATATTTTTGTAGCCTACATTCTTTTCCATAGAACATTCTAAATAAGACTGACTTTGCAGTATCTTCTGAATAGTGACCATGCATAGGCAATTAAAACTGAGGTATGCTTTCATGAAACTACATATATTATCTTTCTTTAGGATAAATTCCATATCTCTATTGAGTTCAATGAAGAAAATTATCATTGGGAAAATGAGAAATTCCCTTATCTGATGAAAGCATTTATAAGAGGTAAATATTCAGTTTATTACAATCTGGGTACTATAATAAAAAAAGAATTAGAAACCACTTTCCAATTCTACAAATTACCATCAGACACCTTAGAATCAGAAGGAAAAAAAAGAGAGAACTCCCATAAAATGCCTATATTTAACATGGATATAATGCCCTGAAGTTTGTTTCAACTTGTGCTGAGAGCAGATAAGGAACAACATTAAGCATATACTGTTGCTAAAGAGTATACAAATTAGAAAAAATATCTAGAACAAACACAGAGCTCAATGGCCTGAGCACATATTTTGCATGCAGGTCTGGGTTATATGCCTGACACCATGTGGTCTCCTAAGCAATCCCAGTAGCAACTAACAAAATACTGAGTTGGGATCACCACCAGGCATGACACAAATTTTAAAAGAAAAGAATTCGGGGCCGGGCGGTGGCGCTGGAGGTAAGGTGCCTGCCTTGCCTGCACTAACCTAGGACGGACCGCGGTTCGATTCCCCGGTTCCCATATGGTCCCCCGTGCCTGCCAGGAGCGACTTCTGAGTGAATAGCCAGGAGTAACCCCTGAGTGTCACGGGTGTGGCCCAAAAACAAAAACAAAAACAAAAAAAAAAAGAATTCAACATCTTTATTACAATATACTAAGCCAGGGTATTCATTTACTCTTTTATACTCCAATGTGCACTTCTTATGACATCCTGAAGTAAAACATTCACAGTAGGCACAACTGAAATAGACCAAGAGTCCAAACTGGTGAGGGACTGAGAAACAAATTCAATCACAGGAATAACTAAAGTACCTTTTAGAGGAGATAAAACCTGGTAAAACAAGGATGTGAACCTAGATCTTACTGTCTCCAGAGACCATTTTACTACAATAACATCAATATATAAAATAAGAGCACGTCATCAAATAAAGTATAAGAATTAAACATGCCTATTTATAATAGAAAAAGGCATTAGGATTCTGCTTTGTTTTTTTTAAAGCCTTTATTTAAGCACCATGATTACAAATATGTTGGGTTTCAATCATAAAAAGAACACCCTTTTCACCAGTGCAACCTTTCCACCACAAGTGTCCCCCATTTTCCTCCTCCCCCACCCTGCCTCTATTCGAGACAGGCATTCTATTTCTCTCACTCACTACCACTGTCATGATAGTTGTTGGTGTAGTTATTACTCTAACTGCACACACTAACCTTTGTGTTAAGATTCATATCATGGGCTGGTCCTTTCAAACCTCACCTCTATTATCTCTGGATATTTTTACTATACTATCTTTTATTTTTCTTAAATCCCACAAATGGACTATTCTTTGTCTCTCCCTCTGATTAATTTCACTCAGCATAATAGTTTCCATGTTCATCTATGTAAAAGAAAATCTCATTACTTCACTTTTCTAAGAGTTGTATAGTATTCCATTGCATATATGTACCACCATTTTTTTTAGCCACTCATCTGTTGTTAGGCATCTGGATTGTTTCCAGATTCTGTTAACTTCTATTTTTCCCTGACAACCCTTAGTTGGGAATATGAGTAGCCCCAAATATTTCATGAATAGATCTTTGTTCTCTGCAATAACCTAACACTTGGAAATGGATCCATAGAATGTATTAAGTGCAGTTTATATGTGTGTGTCTATGTGACATAGAAAATGAAAAAAAAACAACAGAGGTTCATTTTATTGATCAATCTTTTGGACTGGGATCTTGTCTTCATTCATGACAATGTATCACAGGCCTTGGCATAGTGACGTAGAGGATGTATTCTTTATAAGCTTTACTCAACTTGGCAGGGTTCAGTTAAGTGCTGCCAGTGGGCTAATGCCAACACCGAAACTTCATTCTTCTAATTCCAGTTCACTTAATAAAGCATGGATTGTCTCCTGCCACTTAGAACAAAACAACAATGGGATAAAGCACCTGCAAATCAATTGACACATTCTATCTCTCCTAAGAAGACAGTGAAGATGAAAAGATTACAAGTCAAGCTCCTGTCTTCTTGCTCTATCATCCACAGCTGGTTGTTTTTCTTTGTTCTGCTTAAGTGTTTACCAAGTTTTCTTTACATTATTTTCTTTAATGAAGAAACTTAAACTATATATATAGAGAAAAGAAAATTTCAAGAGAGAACACAGGCTTCTGCAAAAAGAAGAGAATGGAATGACACTCATGTGGGACTGCACAGGAATTCAGAGCAAACAATATTTCCTCATATTCTTGATACACAAGACTGCTCAAGTGTTTCTCTTAGCAGGTCAATAATTGACATTCAGGGCCCGGAGAGATAGCACAGCGGTGTTTGCCTTGCAAGCAGCCGATCCAGGACCAAAGGTGGTTGGTTCGAATCCCGGTGTCCCATATGGTCCCCCCGTGCCTGCCAGGAGCTATTTCTGAGCAGACAGCCAGGAGTAACCCCTGAGCATCACCGGGTGTGGCCCAAAAACAAACAAACAAAAAATAATTGACATTCAACCATTGCCATTTATAATTACAGTACTTCTTCATAATCAAAAAGGAAACTGGGGGTAATTTTAGTAACACAGCCTTAGTGCTGGTTTACAGTATGATATTCTTAAAAATCATAAACATTTAAAATAGAGCATTATGAAAGTTGATGTGTTTTTATGCTGACACACAGTTGATATCATATTACAAGTTTTCAAAAGAGGACAGGAGAGAAGTTGATGGGCTGAGCACAGGATTTGTATGTGAGGGGCTGGGTTTTTTAAATTAATATTTAATTGTTTTTTGGGCCACACACAGTAGTGCTCAGGGTTTACTCCCATCTCTGTGCTCAGCCATCACTCCTGGCAGTGCTCAGGGAGTTAAAGTGCTCAGGGTGCTGCGAATTGAACCCATGTTAGCTGCATAGAAGGCAAGTGCCCTACCCACTGTGCTAATGCTTTGCCCCATATTATTACATTTTTAAAAATTAGGCACCTTGATTTACAATACAGTTAGTGCTATAATTTCATACATAAAACATTTCAGCCCCGCATACTCCACCAGAGCATCTGCTTCCTTCCACAGTTGTCTCTGTGTACTCCCACATCTCTCTCCCATCTCTTCACTGTGCAGAGGGTCTGGGTTTGATTCCTGGCATTTCGGTTCTCTTAAGCACTGCTGGAAGGGACCCCAGGACACAGAGCAGGAAGAACCTCCCCAAAACCACCAGGTATGACCACCAATTCACTTATTCAAATGAAATAAAGAAAACTATTTTAGGTATTTTATCTAAATAACTGATGATATATTTATGAACTGCCTATGTCACATACTTTGGACTTTAGAGAGCTGTTGGTTTTCTCACTACTCATGCCCAGGATTATGACCACTCTCAAATATCTGTTGTCAGTAAAGGTGGGGGAAAGAATAAGGTTGCATTCAAGAGGCTAAAGTAAGCTGGAAGAGAGACATAGGATGTGGCTTTTCTGTTCTTCTGGCAAATATAATTCATACAGGTGGACAAACTGAGATCCCTAGTTCCTTTCTACTGCTACTCATTTCCTTCCCTACATGTCAATTTTTTTTTTTTTTTTGGTTTTTGGGTCACACCCGGTGACGCTAAGGGGTTACTCCTGGCTATTCACACAGAAGTCGCTCCTGGCAGGCACGGGGTCCATATGGGGAACCGGGGGATCGAACCGCGGTCCGTCCTAGGTTAGTGCAGGCACCTTATCTCCAGCGCCACTGCCCGACCCCCATGAATTTTTTTTTTTCGGTTTTTGTATCACACACGGCAGTGCTCAGGGGTTATTCCTGGCTCCATGCTCAGAAATTGCTCCTGGCAGGCATGGGGCACTGGAATTCGAACAGATGACCTTTTGCATGAAAGGCAAATGCCTTACCTCCATGCTATCTCCCGGGCCTCCCTACATGTCAATTTTTTACTTTTGTTCCTTAAGCATACAATTATGATAAAAACAAGTCATGGTGATAATAATTTTCTGGATAAACCTCATGCTATTATTTCTTAACCAAAAGAGAGCTCTGAAATGTCCCTGCATGATGTTCCATTTTCATGAAATGTCTGGGATCTTAATTCATATATTATATATAGTGGACTACTACTATGGTGTTATGTGTCTGCATATCTGTTTTCTCATTTCAGACATTCAACCTGGATGAACAGAGGCTAAATTTTCTAGCTATAATTAGAATAGAGGGCCATAGATGGAACAGTGTGTGACTGCATGTATCTGTGTATATGTGTATGCATACACATGGATGTACATTAAGAGGGAGGAAATGAAACAGAAAATAAGGGCAAGTCCTGGAATGAGTATATTTCACAGGGTCAAAATAAAACTAGCTAAAGAACCACACACCTCACTTATCCAATGCTCCCACACTTTCTCTGACATGCTAGGGAACAGACCTTGTCAGATTAGACGGAGTGACTGCCAGAAGCCACCTGCACAAAGTAAGTTATCTGCTCGTGTGTCCTAGTAGACAAAGAGGCAGGTAGCCTGGGTGTAGTACTGTGTAGGGTGGGAGGGAGTGGGGGGGGAGAGAAAGAGAAGAGGAAGAGAGAAGAGAGAAAGAGAAGGAAAAGGGAAGGGAGGAAGGGAGAAGGAGGAAGAGAGAGAGAGACTGAGACAGAGATGTAGATCAGTTTCTTTAAAGAAACTGACTGGTCTCTGAGGCCGGAGAGATAGCATGGAGGTAAGGCATTTGCCTTTCATGCAGAAGGACGGTGGTTCGAATCCCGACATCCCATTTGGTCCCCTGTGCCTGCCAGGGGCGATTTCTGAGCATATAGCCAGAAGTAACCCCTGAGTGCTGCCGGGTGTGACTCCTCCCCCCCCCAAAAAAAAAAGCATTAAAGAAAAAAAAGAAACTGACTGGTCTTTTTCTGGCTAAGATCATCAAACTCTGCAACGTTCCTCCAAAAGACAATTTGAGTTCTGTGCCCTTTGCTATCTCTATTTTGTTTTGGTTTTGGTTTGGGGGCCTTGTATGGTAGTGCTCAGGTATTACTCTTAGAGGTACTTAGGGGGCCATAGAGGTACCAAAGATTGAATCTGGATCAGTTTGCATAAGGCAAATATCCTACCCACTGTACTATTGCTCCTTACTTGCTGTCTCTGCTTTTTGCCTCAGTAAAAATCCCCTTTCAATAAGGTTTTCTTCCTATGCTACAATCTTTCTGTGATTTCATTCTTTTTTTTTGTTTTGTTTTTGTTTTTTGGGCCACACCCAGTGACGCTCAGGGGTTACTCCTGGCTATTCGCTCAGAAGTCGCTCCTGGCAGGCATGGGTGACCATATGGGGAACCAGGGGATCGAACCGCGGTCAGTCCTAGGTTAGCACAGGCACCTTATCTCCAGCGCCACCGCCCGGTCCCCCTGTGATTTCATTCTAATGAGCCCGGGAACCTTTAGCTGTCCTGAAACACTCTGTACTTCACTGCTTTCCTAAATAAAATTTATCTGAAAACAATCATATCTAGTTTGGTGGGTAAGAGAAGATCAGAAGCATATTACTGTTTTACTTCTAGACATGGTCTTATACCACTTTGAATTTTAAGATATATGCATATTGATTACCAGGAGTGTGGAAAGGAAGGAGGAGATAACTGTAATTAGAAAGAATGGCATACACACAGTGAACATCTTGTTTTGTGCAATGAATTGAGAAACCACATTCTTTCCACATTGTGTCACTTGCTCCCTTGCCAAGACATGAAGATGGCTCAACTTCTGTTAATACTAGAAGCAACATTTTTAGGATTTATGGAGAGCGTGAATTTGGGTGGAAACAACCTGGGATGATGACCCAAAGATCTGGTTTGGGAGGTTTCTTCCAGCCACCTAAGATTGGCCTGCTAACAATGTGATAACTCAATTCACAAGAGAGTAAAACATCCAGCAAACTCCTCTGAAGCTCCAATCAACTCATATTCCTTATAGGTCTTATGTGTAGTCAAGAAAAGGAATTTATACTCAACTATTTCTGGATATAAAAGATACTTAAGCTCTTTGGAACTGCTTGAATACTGCAAAAGATTTACCAATCAAAACAAGAGTTCTTTAGGCAAGAGAACATGAAAATCAACCAATTACACTGAATAGACTGGAGTTTTAAGGTCTATCTTGCTTTCGCCTCAGATTTTAAAAAATGACTCTTATTACTTGCAAAGCACATCTCTTTTTGCTGCTGACACGAAGATATTATTTCCTGGAAAAAGCAGTCGAGGGTGTTCAGCAACTGATTTCTCTTAGTGATCTAAGGACATTTGTATCTTTTTTTTTTTTTTTTTTTTTTGGGTTTTTGGGTCACACCCGGCAGTGCTCAGGGGTTACTAGTGGCTCCATGCTCAGAAATTGCTCCTGGCAGGCACGGGGGACCATATGGGGCACCGGGATTCGAACCGATGACCTTTTGCATGAAAGGCAAACGCCTTACCTCCATGCTATCTCCCGGGGCCCGACATTTGTATCTTGAGGCATAGAGAGAGAGGGGTGGAGAGTTAAGATGTGTATTTCAGGTGGCTAGAGAGATAGCATGGAGATAGGACATTTGCCTTGCATGCAGAAGGATGGTGGTTCGAATTCCGGCATCCCATATGGTCCCTCGAGTGTGCCAGAAGCAATTTCTGAGCATGGAGCCTGGAGTAGCACCTGTGCGCTGTTGGGTGTGAACCCCCCACACCCCGAAAAAGAAGTGTATTTCAAGGGTTGGAGAGATAGCACAGTGGTACGGCGTTTGTCTTGCATGCAGCCAACCCAGGACAGATGGTGGTTTGATTCCCAGTTTCCCATATGGTCTCCAGAACCTGCCAGAGTGATTTCTGAGTGCAAAGTAGGAATAACCCCTGAGCCCAACAAACAAAAAAAAAGTGTATTTCACTCACCACCCCCTCACCATTTCAAGCTCCCTGCACCTCAGGATCACTATCCTAATTCATCCAAAACTTAGCTCTTCTATGCCCAGTTATCAAAGCAGAGTTCCTTCTTCATACAGAAGCCTGTGATATTTAAATAATAGCTTTTTAAGGCATAAATATTATCTAAAATTTACTCTTTTCTTTTATTAAAATACAAATATTTCTGTAGCAGCTTCACAGAGACATGCAAAGTGCATCTCCATCTAATTTTAAAACAAATGTATTATCCCCCAAAGAAACCCATCAGCAGTCACATTCTATTTCTTTCCTCACAGCTTGCTCCTGGCAACCATATGAACTTTGGGTCTGTGTCTTCCTATTCTGGACATTTCATATAAATGAAATCATACAATTGGCCCATTTTACTTAACATAATTTTTTAAAGGTACGTCTTGTGTTCCAGCATATTTCATCACTTTATTCTCTTTTATTTTCAAATCCTATTTCACATGAATACTATTTTATCTGTTCAGATGATGATAAACATCTAGAATTTTCAACTTCTGGCTCTCAGGAATAATGCTTCCATGGACATTTATAATCATAAAATTTGTGTGATTCTATATTTATTATCATCTTTGATACAATCCATAGTGGAATTGCTGTAGGTAATTATAATTAACATGTTAAGTTTACTTATAAACTATTTCCAAAGTGGTTGTACAATTTTATAATCTCACTAGCAATGCAAAACAGCTTCAATTTTTCCATTCTTTTTTTTTTCCCTCCCTCCTTCAATTTTTCCATTCTTACCCACACTTCTATAACTGGTCTTTTCAGCCTAGCCATTCCACAGGTATAAATTACATGGTGACCTTAATTTGCATTCCCTAATGCCTGATGATATAAGAATTTTTTTCAAGTGCATTTTGGCCAGTTGTGTGTCTTCTTTGGACAAATGTCTATTTCAATATCTTTGCCCATTTTTAATTAGGCTAGCTTTTTTGGGAAGGGAGGGAGTCCACACTTGGGGTATTACCGGGGTTACTCTTGGCTCTGCACCCAGGTTATCACTCCTGTTGGTGCTCAGTGGACCTTTTGGGATGCAAAAGACTGAATTTGGGTAGGCTGTTTACAAGGAAAGCTCTTTACCCACTATACTTGCTCTCTGGCCTATCCCTAGGTTATTTAACTATTGTATTGTAAAACTTAAAGTTTTTGTTACAATTACTTAATTTTGCTTAATTTTTAAAATAAAATATTTTGTTTGATATTACTTTTTTGTTTTATTTTGCTTGTAGTACTAAGAATAGAACCCAATGTATCAAAAATGCCAAGTATGCACTCTAATTCTGAGCTCAGTCACAGGTTAATTTGAAGGAAAAAAATCTTATTTTGTTGTCACTCTAGTACAGAATTCCCTCTGATAATTTCCCTGTATTAGCTTTCAGGGTCCAATATAATTTTGCCACTTTTGATTTCATGCCATCCCCATCTTTCTTCTTATTTTTCTTTCTTATTCAAGTATTACTTTTGCTTTTTTTTTGGGGGGGGGTGGTTCACACCCAGTGATGCTCAGGGGTTACTCCTGGCTATGCGCTCAGAAATTGCTTCTAGCTTGGGGGACCACATGGGACACTGAGGATCGAACCGAGTTTTGTCCTGGGTCAGCCACATGCAAGGCAAACACCCTACCACTGTGCTATCACTCAGGACCCAAGTATTACTTTTTCAAAAGTATTGTAATCTGGGGACCAGAGGAATATCACAGCAGGTAGGTTATTTGCCTTACATGCAGGCAATCTGGGTTTGATCCCCAGCATCCCATAGGATCCCTGAGTCTGCCAGGAGTGATTTCTGAGCATAGATCTAGAAGTAACCTCTAAGCGCCTCAGGTGTGGCCCAAAACAAACAACAAAAAACAAACAAACAACAACAAAAGAATTTAAATCTAAGTAAGACCCTTCTCCATCAATTACAAAAACTTTCAGGGGATATGCTCATTATTTTTATTGTGATAAAATGCATACATAACTGCACCATTTATTTAATTTCAATTATTCAATACGAATATTAATAGAAATCTTCCTTTACATCTTCATTGTCTCTATCTTATACTTGATTTTCTTAGGAGAAGCTATCTGAAATCACCAAAGATGACACAGAGATAACAGACAAATTAAAAAGAAAAGTATGAGATATTAAGTCACGCCAGTGAGAAGAGCATATATCAGAAAGACTGAAAACAAGTAAGTATTGGCAGTGGTGCAGTCAGGAAAAGGCCCTCACTCATGGTTGGTGGGAATGTCATCTGACTCAACCTCTATGGAAAATAGCGTGCAATTTTCTCATAACAATAAGAATCTGTGTAACCCGGCGGTTACATTTCTTGGCATTCATCCCAAATTACAAAAAAATCAAATTTTAAAGGATATATGCACATGTACCATGTTCACTACAATGTTTAGTCCAATAGCTCCAACATGAAAACACCCAAATGTCTAACTACACATGAATGCATCAAGAAGTTGTGGTAAACATACAGCTGTAAGAAAAGGTAAAATCTTGCATTATGCTGCAACATGGATGAAATTGGTTTCTTTCTTTTGGGGGCAACCAAAAGAAAGTAACCCAGCAGCGCTCAGGGGTTACTCCTGGCTCTATGCTCAGAAATTGCTCCTGGCAGGCTCAAGGGACCATATGGGATACTGGGATTTGAACCACCATCCTTCTGCATGCAAGGCAAATGCCCTACCTCCATGCTATCTCTCTGAGCTTTCCTTTTTCTTTGGTTTTGGGTCACACCAGGCAGCGCTCAGGGAACATGGATGAAATTGGAAGGTGTATTAAGTGAAGTCAACAGGAGAAAGATAAGCACTAGATGATCTCACTTATCTGTCTTATATAGGAAGTCAAAATAAGAGAATAGGATAGTAATAAATAAGGATAAATCTTTGGCATTGGGATATCAAGCCAATCACTAAACAGTGTGGGAGGAGAGGAAGAGATAGAAAGACCAGAAGAGTAGAGACAGATAGACAGTGAGAGAAGGTCAAAGGCACTTTGGTGGTGGTGGGGTACAACAATGTTGTATACGGACACTATAAACTTTATTACTGAAACTACTTTAATACTATTTTATGGCACAAAAATTAAAATTACATTAAAATAAATAAATATTGGGCCTGGAGAGAAAGTGCAGTGGGTCAGGTGTTTGTCTTGCAAGTGAACAACCCAAGTTCCATTCTGGGCATCCTATGCGGTTCTCTAAGCCTGCCAGAAGTATTTCCTGAGTGCAGAGCAGAGATCTAAGCATTGCCACATGTGGCCCCAAACCTAAATAGAGGAGGAGTCATGAGGGCAGAAAAAACTTTCCTTTGTCATTGCTATAGGTTCAGTTCGGCACACAACTAGGTGCTCGATAAATACTAAGTGAATGAATGAATAAATTTGACAGATTTATAAAAAAAAGACCTACCTCCAGACAACAGGAAAAGTGACTTACTATTCCCTCAGACACACCAGATATTTTGTATTTAAGAAAATGAAATTATTATTCCCCCTACTAAGAGCAGCGATCTCAGACTCAATCCTGGATGGTCTCCAACATCATCAGAAACACAATGGTGTTCAATTACTCTGTAGTGCTATTCCAGTACTATTATGTAGATGCTCAGATTGGTAATGGATATTTTTATTGTAATAGTACAATAATGCTGATAATAAGCATATTAAAACATGCTGAATTGAAATAATAGTGCATTTATATGGTAATTATAATAAATATAACACAGATCTAATTATTAGTATACTAGCAGTAGTAATACAACAGAACGTTTGTTTAATATTGGATCTTTGCCAGATACGTATTTTATCTATAAAAATCTCATTTACTTCTCACACACTGATTTTATGAAATAGGCATTCTTTTACGGATGAGGAATTTGAGGTTTAAAGTGGTACCTAGCTGCCCAAAGCCACACAGCTGGTGCAAAAAATAGTGGAATGCAAACCCAAGTCTAACTTAGGTCAAAGCCTAGAGTTTCCATTCTGCTATAGTGCTTCTCAAGAAGTCTTAAGAACAAACTGCTCATCTACAGAGCCCCAAAGACCCGAGGATGATGTGGACATTGAGAATGATGCTACTGTAACTATGAAATCATGAGGAATGGAGTGGAACATGAGGAACAAGTATCCTGAGAACAAACCAGGATAATTGAGAAGAACTGTTTATTTCATCCTCAATGCCATCCTTAGATTCATTTAACATTTCATTTTATTGTTTCTGAATCCCAGCCTACACTTAGATATTTTTTTTTTGGAGGGAAGCAAATTTCAGTGCTCAGTGCTTACTCCTGGTTATGGACAGGGATCACCCATGGCTGACTTGGGGGACCATAATGGATGCCAGGGACCCAAGCTGGGGCAGTATGTGCAAAGCAAATGTTCTGCCCACTGACTATCACCTGACCCCATATAATTTTATTTTTACCAATTTTTTAGCCCTTGTTCCTCCTCTACTAGTGGAGTTCACTGATGAAGCTACAAGACCATAGGATATGTAGATAATCTCCTGTATCACCTTAGGTCTAGATTCCAAGGGCTCATAGATGGGGCCTTTTACCTTTAGTGCCAGGCGGCTGTAGGTTGTCTCCAGTCAAGGAACACCAGCCCACAGGGAAGATGTCCCGGGAGTCGAAGCGGCACCAGTAGTCAAAGGCCCCTCGCCACCCATCAAAAGTGACAAGCACCTCTGAGCCCCGAACCTCCCCAATAGTGGCTGGGCAAATGAAATGAGGGTTCTTCCTGTCCACAGCTTCTAGCTTCATTCCCATTTTGAAGAAGTTGTGGGAGGGCGATGGTGGTTCCTAGATGAGAAACAGAAATATACAGACCTAGACGCAAAGAGAGAGGCTATGAATGCCCAAAGATGCTACCTCATTTGGATGATCAAAAATATGTGTATAAAGATTATAAGGAGAGTTCATTTTTCCATTCATTTTTAATTAATAGTAATGATTAATTCCTGGGAGGAACTTACAGAAGTCCTCAGAGGACCAGGGGACTACTCCCTGAAATATCCAGCTAGTATTTGTTTTGAATGAACTTCAAAACATTATTTTGTAAATCCTAACATCTTCACATTTTGGCTTCAGATTTTTTAAGTAACAAAAGACAATAAATATAACTGAATTGCTTCTGTGCCTTCCCTTATCCCACTCCTCATTGTATTTTATTCTTTATTACCTATAAACCTATCAATTTGTATACTTTAAAATTCTACGTAAGGCTAGAGAGATAGATCAATGAATGGAGCACAAGTTTTCATGGAGGTCAAGTTTTAATCTTAGCACCGCATGGTCCTCAGAGTACCTCTAGGAGTGACCCCTGAGCACCACCAGATGTGGCCCCGAAACATTTTTTTTTTTTTTTTTGGTTTTTGGGTCACACCCGGCAGTGCTCAGGGGTTACTCCTGGCTACATGCTCAGAAATTGCTCCTGGCAGGCACGGGGGACCATATGGGGCACTGGGATTTGAACCGATGACCTTTTGCATGAAAGGCAAATGCCCTACCTCCATGCTATCTCCCGGGCCCCCCAAAACATTTTTTATATAAATACTATAAAATTATTTGACACATTTTTACTTTTTTTTTTTACATTTTTACTTTTTGTCATTGTTTTAAATTTATCCTGTTGATAAATTTAGCTCCAGTTCTTCTTAACTGCTAATAGTAATTTCAGCTGTTAGAATTATCTTTACAATACCACAATTTACTGGCTTTTTTTTTTTTTTGGACGAGTATTTAAGGCTGTTCCCAATTTATAAAGTTGCTAACTTCGAGAATTTTAATGACCAGTCTAGTATTAGTTTTAAAATCTAATGATTTAAAGAAAAAAGTTTCACTAAGAAAATTAAGTTATAAATATACATAAAACTTTTGCCTTAAGTATATAAAGTAAAACTTAAAAATTAGCAACTAACATTAGCTTCTCTATACACATGAAGGAGGGTTAGTTTAGGTCATTGTTTCTCCACCATTTCTTTACTGTGACCCCTTTCTGACCTACTTTCTTTCCTGTGAATCCCTTATCTTACCAGTTGGTCTCCTAGCTTCATGCTGTGATGTCCCATTTCTACCTGTTGTCTCCTTGGAATACCCTGAGGGATATTATGACCCCCTATAAGAGGGTCATAAACATATAACATAAACATATAACAGTGCTTTATAGTAGATACCTAAGAATAGAAATGCTGTATTACAAGAGACATGCAAACATCTTCTGCTTTATTAACACAGTTAACTTTGTCTCCTAAAACAGTTGCAGCAGAGTTGTTGCACAGAGTCCTTCAGCCTTTCCCACTGAACTAGCAGTAGGTACAGAGAGTTCTTGGGTGCTTGTTTCTAAAGAAGTTGCAATGAAAGTTTTCAAATCTGTGTCCAACACTTCATTCCACTTCCTGGTCTTATTCTCTGATCCTGTACAATATTAACAGTCTTGCTAAGCATATAATCTTGGTAAGAAAAAGTTCCCTATTGTGTTCTTCTTCAACAATGATTTGACTATTCTTTTTCCTTGATAAATAAATTTTATAATCAGTTTTTTTAAATTTCATGCAAAAACATGGATTTTGGTTGGAATCCTAGTGAATTTATAGATTAATATTCAAAGTAATAACATTTTCCTGAATAATACTGAGCCTTTCTTCATAAGCATAAATTTTTCTACTTGTATTTATTCTTTAATGTAGCTTGTCTTCAATATAATTTTAAATTTACTTTATAAATATATAATTCTTTTTGCTAAAATTTTCTATGCATATCTAAACCTTATTACTATCATAAATATTATCTTGCATGTAGTTTATTTGTAGGGAGTTGGGTACCCTTTCCAGCATGCTTAGGGCTTTCTTTTAGCTCTCTATACATGGATAACTCCTAATCTCTGGGAACCATATGTAATGCAGGGGATTAAAATGGCTAGGCATCTTAATCCCTGTATCATTTCTCTAGCCCCCATAATAGTATCTTTTTTTAACTGATCAAGTGACTTAGTACTGGTTAGTTTATGTTGATTTATGCACCATTTTTTGTCTGCTTGCTTTTTCAATCATTGGGAAATGTGATTTTAAAAATTCCCTAGTTAATTATATATTTTCCAAAAAATTCTGTCAAGGTTGGAGCGGTGGCACAGGCAGTAGAATGTTTGCCTTGCACACACTAACCTAGAACAAACCATGGTTCAATCCCCCGGCATCCCATATGGTTCCCCAAGCCAGGAGTGATTTCTGAGTGTATAGTCAGGTGTAACCCCTGAGAGTCACTGGGTGTATCCCAAAAACCAAAACCCAAACCAAACCAAAAAAATTCTATCAAGATTTTTTTTTTTTTTTTTTTTGGTTTTTGGGTCACACCTGGCTGTGCTCAGGGGTTACTCCTCGCTGTCTGCTCAGAAATAGCTCCTGGCAGGCACGGGGAACCATATGGGGCACCGGGATTCGAACCAACCACCTTTGGTCCTGGATCGGCTGTTTGCAAGGCAAACGCCGCTGTGCTATCTCTCCGGGCCCCAATTTTTTTTTTATATATATATACTAGGGGTAATATTTTTAAGGGTACATATATTTATAACTTTTATTTTATTTTTTCTTTATAAATATGGAACTCTTTACAAATTTGCATGTCATCCTTGCGCAGGGGCCACGCTAATCAATTCTGTATCGTTCCAATTTTAGTATATGTGCTGCCGAAGCGAACACAACTTTTATTTTCTTGGTGGAACTTTATCCTTGTTTCATTAGATGGTGACCTCATTAATGCTCTTTAGTATCAACATATCTATTATCTAATTTTAATATAGCTAATACTCACACTCTTTTATTTTTATTTACTTTTCATTTGTTTGTATTTTGTTTTGATTTTGGACCATACCAGGGGTACTCAGGACTCATTTCCTGGCTCTGCACTCAGGAATTAATCCTGTTGGTGCTAGTGGACCATATGGGATATCAAGGATCAGACCTGGGCTAGCCGTATGAAGGGAAGAGTCCTACCCACTGTACTACTGTTCTTGAATCCACTTTCTTTGAATAAAGATTTGCTTCCAATATAATTTTATATTCCTTTATTTGCAATATTTTGCCATATTTTATGTATTGACTGCCAATATTGTGTTGATTTAAAAATATGGGGCCGGAAAGATAGCACAGCAGTCATGCTTTGATTGCGGCTGATCCAGGACGAACCCAGTTTGATTCTTGGCATTTCATATGGTCCCCAGAGCTTGCCAGGAGCAATTCCTGAGCACAGAGCCCAAAAAAATCAACCGACTAATCAATCAATCAAGCAAGCAAGCAATAAACTGCTTAAAAATAACCTATTAGCTGATTAATCTAATAAGTTTAAGCTTATTTTTATAAGTTATGTATCTAAATGTTTTTATAATTAAATTGTCTACATTTCTATTTAACTTGATTTTTCTTTTCTTCTTTTGCATTCATCTGAATTTTCTTCCTTTGTTCTTCCTCAACAGACTCGGATATTAATCAGTTGGATCTAGCAGGTCCCTGGAGATAGTTCAAAAGCTGAAGCATATGACTTACATGTAAGAAGTCCCAGACTTGTTATCTGACTCCCCGTCCCTTGGCCCCCCAGTTCCTTAGGTGTGTCCCCAGGCCCAAGCACTAAATCAAAGGCAAGCGCTGCTAGGCTGAGCATATCACCAAGAATGATCCTGGATCCCTTTTTTTTTTTTTTTTTTTTTGGTTTTTGGGTCACACCCAGCAGTGCTCAGGGGTTACTCCTGGCTCCATGCTCAGAAATTGCTCCTGGCAGGCACGGGGGACCATATGAGGCACCGGGATTTGAACCGATAACCTTTAGCATGAAAGGCAAATGCCTTACCTCCATGTTATCTCCCGGGCCCCTGGATCCCTTAAGTACTGCTGGGGATAACCCTCACCATAGTCCTTTAGCAGATCTCCTTGAGATTTTTACTGCAAAGTCATACTAATTCTAAAATTCATTTTTATCTCTAATCTCAAAAAATTCAAGAAAAAGAATATTTTATCTACTCTGGATTTCATAGGTGATTGATAAATTTTGTTTCACATTATTATAATTCCAATTAATCAACGTGATGAAATCAGTTTATAGTTACAGGAAAAGCTTGATTAGCTTTACCCATATATTAACCAGTCCTTTCTTGGTGGTACCATTAATTCTTGCATCTGAATTTTAGTTTCCACTACTTTCCTTAAAATGTATTTTTCAGTTGATATATACATATATGTGTATATATACTATTATTGGCTTGCTTGACAATATATATATATATACAGTCTAAAATAATTAACAAGATAGTAAAATTTAAGTAGACATTTATTCTTCTTCAATACTTAAACTTATGCTGTTAGCAAGGCATTTGGTTTGATTGCTTTTTGTTTTAAATAGTTTGAAGTATAAAATATTTTTGTTTTATTTACACCATAATACTTAAGGTTACATACTTTTATTACACAGAGAAATGCTATTTATTATCTTTTCAAATACATCCCTTTTTTGTTTTTTTATGTTTGGAATCATTTAATTTAGTTCTAGATATTTACTATTACAAACATAGGGTATCATAAGTTGAACAAAAGTGTACATATGTCTTCAAATTAAGTGTTTATGTGACTTGGACATAGCTGGTCATGAGTGGAATTGCAGAGTAAAAGAAAAGTTCTATTCTTTTTTTTTTTTTACTTGTTTGTTCGTTTTCGGGCCACCCAGTGACACTCAGAGTTACTCCTGTCTATGTGCTCAGAAATCACTACTGCGGCCGGTGAGGTGGTGCTAGAGGTAAGGTATCTGCCTTGCAAGCGCTAGCCAAGGATCAGGACCGCAGTTCAATCCCCCCAAGCCAGGGGCAATTTCTGAGCGCTTAGCCAGGAGTAACCCTGAGCATCAAATGGGTGTGGCCCGAAAAAACCAAAAAAAAAAAAAAAAGAAGGAGGAGAAGAAGAAGAAATCACTACTGCACTACTGGCCAGGGGGACCATAAGGGATGCTAGGGGTCAAACACAGTTCTGTCCTGGGTCAGCCGCATGCATGACAAAAGTCCTACACTACACTATTGCTCCGGCCCCGAAAAGTTCTGTTTTTTTATTTTACTGCCCCTTTAATATTTTTCCTAATTATTTTTTTAATTTCATACCAGCATATTTTGGGCTTCCTAATGGTATATAACCTAATGCATTTCTCTAATATTTTCCTATCTCTTTATCTCTATATTGTATTCTGGGGAAATTCCTTATATAGCATTTTTTCTGTTAATTCTTCATGCATGTTTAAGTGGCTTATGTGACAATCTATTAATATCTTTGCCTTAGTAGCTGTTTCATTTTTAGATGTCAAAAAATTTTAAGTCTATCACTTTAGAAAATAGTTTTAAGTCAGAAATGTAGCTCAGTGGCAAAGAAGAAGCCTCATGAACATATGACATGATAAATTTCATTCTTCAGCCCCACATTAAAAATGATGGCATGGAGGTAGGGCTTTTTCTTGCATGCAGAAGGATGGTGGTTCGAATCTCAGCATCCCATATAGTCCCCCGAGCCTGCCAGGAGCAATTTCTGAGCGTAGAGCTAGGAGGAACCCCTGAGCGCTGCCAGGAATGACCCAAAAACAAAAATAAAAAAAAATACTTGGGGCCACAGAGACACTATAATGGGTAGAGCTTAAACTTGGGTTTGATCCCTACCACCACATACGGTCCCCCAAACTCCCATCAGGAGTGATACCTGAGCTCAGGAATAAGCTCCGAGCACTACTGGGATGGCCCCTAAAGAAAACAAAATATAAGCAAGTAATAGGATGCTTAACATTTCTCATTAAAAAAAAATCTCTCCCTTTTGGGGGCAAGAAATATTACCATGGTTAGAGGACATGTCTAGCATGTGCCTGACTCAGTTTGATCAGCAGTATTACATGGTCTTTTGTATTGCTGGGGGCAATCCTCTAGGCACCTGAGCATTGCTATGTCTGCTCAGGAGATGTCTGAACACCACTGAGGAGACTGGAAATCTCTGGCACTGCAGGGCCCAAATAGCACCACTTTCTTGGACACTAGCATTGAATTGCTAGCCAGGTTGGGCAAACATCACCTTTAGTGGTTCATGCATCCAAGTATCACTGTTAAGTTCCAACAACTACTGAGAAGAGTTCTTCCACATGCCCTGTTCTCCTCCCTTTAAAAAAATTTTAATCCTTTTCCCAAATTATTTATTTATAATTTGAGGGCTTAGTTTATTTTTGTTTGTTTGTTTTTGTTTGTTTGTTTTTGGTCACACCCAGCAGCTCTCAGGGTTTACTTCTGCCTGTGCTCAGAAATCGCTCCTGGCAGACTGGGGGTAGGGGAGTTGGAGGGCAGGGGGGCCATATGGGAGACCAGGATTCGAACCACCATCCGTCTGCATGCAAGGCGAGTGCCTTACCACTGTGCTATCTCTCCTGCCCCCTATTTTTTGTTTTAAGTTTTTGGGACACACCCAGCAGTGCTCAGGGCTTAGTCCTAGAAGGGCTAGGAAACCATATGGAATGCTGAGGACTGAACTCAGATCAGCCTTATGCAAGGCAAGCACCTAACATGTTGTATTACTGGGGCCGGGCGGTGGCGCTGAAGGTAAGGTGCCTGCCTTACCGAGCTAGCCTTGGACGGACCGCGGTTCAATCCCCCGTGCCCCATATGGTCCCCCAGGCCAGCCAGGGGCGACTTCTGAGTGCATAGCCAGGAGTAACCCCTGAGCGTCACTGGGTGTGGCCCAAAAACCAAAAAACCAAAAAACAAAAAACAAAAAAACATGTTGTATTACTGTGCTGAGTGATCTGTTGTTTCTATTATCTAAAAGTTTTGGGAATATACATATAACTGTTTGCTATAGCTATTAATATCTTATCATGTCACAAATTTTTGAAGGCCCCATAGTTCTGAACTCTCTCTTGGGAATTTTAGGATACTTGGATTATAAACCTCATTTTGCTTCAGCTATGCACCCCATATATATCTTCCTATAACTTGTGAGTTCTTAGAGAACACAGGTACTATTTGTGCACTCCGACTTTCATGGGGTAGAGAGTACTCTCACGTTAATTTATTACCCTGTAATAGGGTCATAGCTGAGTCTTTCTCATCAGCATTACACTATTTTAATTTGAGTAAATAGCTGAAGGGGCTGATCTGGTTGGTTTTTTCTTTTTTCTTTTCTTTCTTTCTTTCTTTCTTTCTTTCTTTCTTTTTCTTTCTTTCTTTCTTTCTTTCTTTCTTTCTTTCTTTCTTTCTTTCTTTCTTTCTTTCTTTCTTTCTTTCTTTCTTTCTTTCTTTCTTTCTTTCTTTCTTTCTTTCTTTCTTTCTCTCTTTCTCTCTTTCTCTCTCTCTCTCTTTCATCTTTATTTATTTTTGAGTAAACTCAGGTACATTTCCTGGCCTTGCATAGGCTCAGAACCTCAACTTCTATCGTATTATTGCTGCTAAAAGACAAGATCCTTTGACCAGGGAGATAGTACAGGGGTTAAGGTGCTTGCCTAGTACCACTCATGGTTCCCTGAGCCCCACCAGGAGTGATTTCTGAGCACAGAGCAAGGAATAATCTCTGAGCACTGCTAGGTGTGGCTTCAACCCATCCCCAAAGACAGTTCAGGGGTCAGGGGTGCATTCTTTGCTGCATAAAAGCACTTTTTTTGATCCATGACCCTATCTAATCCCTAATGTGGCCCTCCCTCATGACTCGTTCTAAAAGGCCCTAGAATTAAAACTTTCAAAAAACTGACTGAGTATTGCTGGAGTGGCTCCCTCTGAGCTCTGCTTGGAAACCTCCAGCCCCTTAAAAATAAATGAAAAGCAATGAAAAGATATTTGGGAAGTAAGACTATCAAAGCCCATTAAGGTACTTGTACATTCAACACAGATACTTACAATTCTGTTTCTTCTATTCATTTTGGACCTCTGGAGCTATTTATTACTAGAAAATTCAACAAGCATAACAATATTTGCTAAGATTTGGAGATATTTTTGGTGAAAGCTTTTTTTTTTAAGTTGTCCAGTACATTAATTCTGGAAGTCAAAATGATCTCAGAGTTTGGACTTAAAAATTAGTACAGACAACCCTAATTCTATCTCCTTTTTCATGATTCTAAACTCCCTCTTTATTTGTTTTTTTTGTTGCTGTTTGTTTGTTTGTTTGGGTCACACCTGGCACCACTCAGGGGTCACTCCTGACTCTATGCTCAGAAATCGCTCCCAGCAGGCTCAGGGGACCATATGGGATGCTGGGATGTGAACCACCATACAAGGCAAACACCCTACCTCCATGCTATTTCTCTGGCCCCGACTCTAACCTCTTTAAAGCTGAGAGGAGAATTGATGAACTCATCCCTTAAAAATCAAAGAGGAGTGGATGCAAGTTTTAGACTGGTTGTAACTACAAGCCATGTGAACTTTGGAAAATTACTTATGCAAGAAGTTTTGTTTCCTTAAATAGTAAATAGAAATGAAAATCTTATTTTCTAACAGCGGGTATTACATGAAGTAGTGTCTATAAATAAGCCCTAGATACACTGTAGATGCTAAAAAATAATCAGCATCCCTTTTCTGTTTAGAATACTGGTTGATTGAAACTTCAAGATATATCCTAAGAATAGCTCCTTCATATATATCATTTATATTATTTACTAATAAATAAATTTTAATTTTATAACTTTCTAAGGGAGAGAGGTCCCTACCTTACAGAAAAGGTAGAAAAGACATAGCTTAGTAGTGGCAGAGAGAGGAGACCCCAAAACCAGGAATCGTAACTTGAAGTCTAATATTATTCCACAGGAATAACTCAAGCACTAACTATTCCTTCACTAAATTAGTTCCTGAGAAAGTTCCTCAGGTCATAACTATAATGTGAACATCAGAAGCTCTATCTATAATGGAAAGAATGTAAGCATTTGATCTTAAGCAGTTTGGAATTTGGTGATATCTGAGGTACACCATACCTTGTGAAAAATTCTGATGGGAGCCATCTCTGCTCCATTTAGCGTCTTCAAAAGGAACATGGGCCAAGAAGAGGCATTCAGCCGAAACCCTGCAGCAAACATAATGGGCAACAGATAAAAAAATATGTTCAAAGGGAATGGTGATATCAAGTGTTCCTTTGGGAATCCAGCTATTCCAGCCACAACCTATGCTGTGGTTGTGGAGTTATAGTTATGGAGTCCTAGTTGTAGTTATGGAGTCATGATTGCTAGGAAAGGATTTAAAGGTTAAATAGAAGAAATGCCTCATTAGATGAGAAAAATGAGGCACAAAAGAGGGAATGTAATTTGCCCTTGTCCATTGTAATGTTGCAACGTAAGGAGTGGAACAGAGCCCTAACCAAGTTTCCTGGCTCCGAGACAAGTATTATCAAATGCCTAAAAACTTTCCTTGAAGATCTGAAGTCAATGTGATTAAAATGCCTGGAAATTTAAGAGACTTGAAAATGTTTAGAAATTATTCAGACAGTAAAATAATCTCTTAGGAAATCAACTATGTGAACTGATAAACATAAAATACAAGTAAATCTTTTTGGATCACCACAATCTAACTCACTATTTCTCTCTTCTCTCTCATACATATTTGATGTACACACATATATACACACAGAGAACAAAACATTCTTTTGATGCTTATTTTTAAAACTAAGGATCAGGCCATGGCAAAGATGAAAGCGACAGTCCTATTTAAAAACTGTTCATTTTTCCAAAGTAAAAAGGAAGCTTTGAGAGGTCAGTTGCCCATGGTTGTTATTCAGTAAGTCAATGCCTAAAGGAAAGTACTAATGATTTCATCATAAAATAAGACTGCTACCATAGTTATGTCTTTCATTGAGAGCATTTTCCACAAATGTACCCCAAGATAACAAAATGTCAGTTTTGGTTGTTGTTGGGTTTTTTTGGGGGGGATTGGGTCACACCTAGTAGTGCTCAGGGGTTACTCCTAGCTCTATGTTCAGAAATCGCTCCTGGCAGACTCGGGGGACCATATGGGATGCCAGGATTTGAACCACAGTTCTTTTGCATGCAAGGCAAACACCCTACCTCCCTGCTATCTCTCCAGCCCCAAAATGTCAGCTTTTGACAGTCTGCAAACCAATTTACTTTGGCAAATGAACAGATAGGCTACAATGAAGACACCAGGTAGGAAAAAAATAATAACACCACCTGATGTTACTGAATACTGTGTGGTAGACAACACAGTAAGGCAGATACTAGTTTTGTTTTATAGACGAGAAAAGTAGAAAGTAAATTCTTAAGATTTCAAAGTAGGAAAATGACAAAAATAGGGTCAATCTCAGGCAATCTGACTGCTAAGTCCATACTCTTAGTGTAGAGACTTCAAACTAAGTTTCAATATACAGGCAAAACAAAAACTAAAGAATCAGTTGTTGGAATTAACAAATTAACAGCCATAATTAGTTAAGGGGAAGTTAGTTGTGAGATGAGAGAAGAAAATGGAAACAAAGATATCTGTCTATCTATATATCATCCTATATAATTTCAAATTTTAGTGTGTATGCTGGCTCGGCTATACTCCAAGCATATCAAAGTCAAAAGACTACTCAGGGTACTGCAATAACAACGTGAATGTGTTTGTTACTTAAAACTGTTATCTTAAAACTGCTATCATTTCTCTTTAACTTGCCTGGAATTTTTGTTTCTTTTAGAGAAAAAAGAAATCACTTGTCACTAGGAATGCCTATCATAACATTCTGTCTGTTCATGGAATGGAAATTAATGCCATCAAATGTCTTTGGATCACTGGACCAGAGAGATAGCTCAAAGGGGTGAATTCAGGCAGCACACATTTGATTCCTGGCAAAACATCACCCCTGAGCAGCATCAGGATTGACCCCCAAGAACAGAGCTGAAGTAGCTCCTGATCACCACCAGCTGTGGTTCCAAAACAAAACCCCAAAAGATTCCAAATTGGGACTAGATGTCTAGAAATACAATAACATGCAGGCAGCCACATTTTATGAGCCAGTAGTTTGTGCCACCTCCCTTTCCCCACCTCACTCAGCCTGAGTGGTTTTTAGGCTCAGAGCCAAATGAATTTTGATTTAGTATCCTCCATCTGATCAGGGTAAAACAAACAAATTAAATTCCTCCCAAAGTTCAACCTGTCCTGTGTGGCAGAAAACAACCTTCCTTACATTAGGTAAACAAGTCAAAGCTAAACTAGACCACATTTTCCAAGAATGGTTCACTATACATATGGATAAGGCAAACAAAGGCATTCCTAAAGAAATGCTTTCTGAGCACTCACCTAAGAGGGAAGTTCAGGGAAAGACTGCACTCAGTATCCAACTATATAGCACCATTCCATATAATTCCCAGTCTCATATTTTAGGAACAAGTTACTAAGTGATTTCTATTTTGTATGGAACTTGAAGAGCTAAATATATTTCTTTTAAGTCTGAGAACTCTTTAATATTACTATAATAGTAAATATTTAGTATTTGTAATATAGATGTTTATTTGGAATAATACTATGAGGTATGTATCATTATCCTTAGTTGTAGATGATGAAATAGAAATTTAAAGATTACCTCATCCGAAGTCCTAAAAGGATGTGTGAGGGAAGGGGTCACAACAACACATGGTGGTCTACTCAGGGCCTTGCAGTTCTTAAATATTATTTTCATTAATTCCTACCAAGCTTCTTTAAGAGTAATACAGAAATGTTACCAACCCAAGAAATTACTTTCCTCTTCACTTAAAGTGATTACTTTCCTCTTCACTAAAGTGATGTGGGACCAACCCTTCCAAGTAAAACATTTGGGGATTATAACTTTAACATTGAAATTGACCTCAGAGGTCATACATTGTGGAGATTTTCATACTGGAGAGGGTAAATTAAAGTCCTGTGAGGCTAAGAAATGTACACATGGTCAAGTATGTTGCTCATACAGAGTCAGGCAAGAGCTCCAGAAAATCTCATTTGGTTTCTTTCACTACCCTATGGAGACTCCTAAAGTAACACTTACGCATTTATGTGCTGGCCTTCATTGGGTAAGCAAGTTAAGTGAGGTTTTCCCACTTAATCACAACTACAACTCTGTGAATCAGTTTTTTTTTTTAATTTTTTTGGAGGGGTCACACCCGGCAGTGCTCAGGGGTTACTCCTGGCTCCATGCTCAGAAATTGCTCCTGGCAGGCACGGGGGACCATATGGGGCACCGGGATTCGAACCGATGACCTTTTGCATGAAAGGCAAACGCCTTACCTCCATGCTATCTCCCGGGCCCCTCTGTGAATCAGTTATAAGAAAAGTAGTACAGATTCTGGAATCATGCTGCCTTTAATAAAATTTATCTCTGGCTTTGTAGTTCAACGTATAGTACTACTTGTATGTTCAGTAACAATAGGTATTACTTCATTGAAGAATATTCTTATATTAGGGTGATTAAAAACTAGAAGCTCATGTGAACAATGTCTATACATATTTGTACATTTGGGCAGTTGTTCATAAAAGAAAAGCAAGAAAACTGGGCAGGAATGGATTCATTGCTGCTGACTTGTGTCTAATTTTACCTTTTGATAGACTTATCTCTTTTCTGAAAGAAGAGATCACCATACAATCCTACTCAGATTTTACTTTAACCTGCATACTGTCTTTATTTTACTAATAAATACTGACATATTGTTTTGAAAAAAAATTATCTCTGCCTCTTACTAGATGTGTAGATTTTTAATAAATTAAAAAATCTCTCAATGGCCTTAATTTATTCCAAGAGAAGGGATAAAAAGATAATAGCAACCAAAATATGGTTTAAGAATTAAAATTGGTTGGGGCTGGAGAGATAGCATAGTGGGACGGCATTTGCCTTGCAAATGGCCAACCTGGATTTAATCCCCAGCACCCCATATAATTCTTCCCTGCCCCAGTTTTACCAGTTATGATCCTTGAGCACAGAGTCAGGAGTAATCCCTAAGCACCACTGGGTATTCCTCCCTCAAAAAAATTTAAGTAGTTTAATATATATGATTGACCTAAAATGCTACCTGGTATGTAGTGTTAGATAAATGCTGGCTACTCAGGACAGATGAAAAGATTCTATCTTAGAGAACTTGAATAAACCTATCCTAGTTACTAAAGCTAATAGGAGAGGCTATATCAAAACATTGTTCTTTTTGTCTCCAGAGGTTTCCTTACTAATCATCAAATATACCTTCAAATATTTCATCAATTTTTACCATACTATATCTTTCCCTTAGTGAAAGCAATTCGGTAGGGAAAGTCACAAATTTTTGGAAGAAGATAATAATTTAAGGTTCAGTGATTTTAGGGCTTAAAAGAAAAGAAGAGCCAGATATGATTCCTAAAATAAATAGTCCCTCAGTGCCTGGCTGCTATTTTCTCTTTCTTCATTCTCTCTGTTAAAAGGAGATTGCCAATCTACATCTCTAGTCCAAACTTCTACAGGAGATTCATGCTCCTATTTCCAACAGTTTTATTTTGTACCTCATTTGGGGACCAATATCAGGATCAGTACATTGAAAACAGACATCTTAATTTTGACTTTGCTACTCCTGTGCTACACATATTTTTGCTTCTCATCATCTCTACTCTTGAACCCATCACATATTAAACCTAGATGCTCAGACCAAAAAAAAAAAAAAAAAAAAACTCAGAAGCTGCTCTAGGTTTCTCCTTTTTCTACATCCCTCAAATACAACTAATCAGCAAGTCTTAAGGCTTTTGCATCTACTATCTCCTAAATTGAACCATTTTTCACCATCTAGATATCCCGCCTACAACTCTACCACAATCATCAAACTTTGCCAAGTCAGTACAGCAGGATTCCAACTAGATTCTGCTACTTGTTTTCCTATTGGTCTCCATAGAGTGCTCGCTAGATATAAAGGGCAGATATATATTTAAAATAAATGTCATAT
>PVKC010006487.1:0-31047 GCA_004027635.1 Crocidura indochinensis
TTGAGTAGTACTGTGTCCTTGCACCTTATCTCTACTGAATAGGCTGGTTGGGATCTCAAGGTCCTTTGAGCACTGCTAGGGGAGTCTCCAAAGTAAAATAAATATAATTAAATGGGTAAGACAGACAACCCCATTGCAGAAGTCTTCTTTTAATGAATGTATTCCAGGCTGAATCAGAGGTCAACCCAATGTCATATGCAAAGAACCGCATGGTAGCCAGTGTTTGCTCCTTCCCCCCAGAATGCCACAAAAAATTTGTGTCTGGGGAATGAGCCTTCTTTCAAATGTTAACAGGTCAGTTGTCTCAGTCTCCACTGTGGAGTCTCCTTCAGTCTCCCCACCATGTATGCAGTGCTCTGCAGGAGGAAACTTCTGTTTTGACACCAGAGAGTTGGACAAAGACTGAATTTTAGAACTGGAAGGAATCTTAGAACGATACCATCTGATTTTACTTCCTTACTTTACCCAGAACTGGGGAGAGGAAATCATGTGTGAGTATGTGTCTGCTTGAGGTCCAGTTGGTGAGTTCAGGATTTCTTCCACTGAGGCTTTTGGTCTTCCTTCAGGAGGGCGTCTGCACACGGTAAGCCCCTCAAGGAGTAGACCGGGCCTTCGTGTAATAAATGTGTGGTCAGCAAAATGCAGGGCTCTTTCCAAACAATTAAAAATAGATCAGAAGAGAAGAATGTCTTTATCTGCCAAATTTAATTTATTGGAGGAAATGTAATTGATATCCACAGTGGATTCAAGATGAATGTAATATAAACAAGTAACAGAGAATTAGCTCTTCCGTTGTTTTTCTTGACAAGATGCAGAACTGCCTCTTCTCTCTTTTTTGATTTATCTTTTAATTTTATTTTAGGTGATGTGGTTTTCAAAACCGTTAATGGTAGAGTTTCATGATAAAAATATCCTAGCACCGGGTGGGAATGGTGGCGCAAGCCATAGGGTGTTAGCCTTGCATGCTGACCTAGGACGAACCACTCTTCGATACCAACGCATCCCATGGTCCCCCAAGCCAGGGGCAATTTCTGAGAAAATAGCCAGGAGTAATCCTTGAGCATCACTGGGTGTAGCCCAAAAACCAAAAAACCAAACAACCCCCCCAAAAAAAAAACAAAATAGAAAAACAAAACAAAAACATTCCAGCACCATACCCTCCAAATATCTGCTTCCTTCCCCCATTGTTCCAATGTCCCACCCCCTAATATTCCCTCCAGCATCTCTCTCCCTCTCCTGGTAAGCTTCCTACTAAAGACCAGCTCTCAGTTTCTGTTGCCTTTGGGTGTTTTTTAATTCCCCTACTATGTTTCTGTATGTCAGTCCCTCTACTAATACCTGACTTCACTGAGCCTGATACTTTCCAGACCCATCCACACAGCAGAAAATTGCATGACTTCATCTTTTCTTAAATCCAAGTAGTATTCCATGATATATATGTCATTGTTTTGTTATCCAGTCTTAGTACTCCTCAGTCACGTTCATGGGTGTTGCCATGATTGGATAGCTATGGAAAAATGAGAATCTAGATTTGGTTTATGTGGAAAGGGAATGTTCCCTTGTACCATCTACCTTAATTTTTTCCTGACAGCTGTTACATCATGATTCTTCTATTGCAAGGCAGGGTCATGGTTCAAAGTTTACTCCCTGTTCAGTCTTTATAGGGGTGGGTGAGCTATGGAGGGGCTTCCTCCTCTCTGCAGCCATTTCATGGGTCATCCTTTGTAAAGTAGCAACAAAGCTGAAGGATTGTTTATTTGTTAGATCTGAACAAGCCAAGGTGAACAGATCTGAACAGTGAGAAAAAAAGCCAGGAGCTTCTCTTTCTGTATGATCTCTGGGGCAGATGCATCTTCAAAGATATGGATGAAGAGACTGAGTTCAAGGCAAAAATAAGTTCAAATGTCAGATTTGCCCCTATGTAACATGCAGCTCTGGACAAGTTTCCAAACTTCTCAGGACCCCATTTCTTTATCTAAATGATGCATGAAACAATAAGACTTACATCATGGAATTGTTATGAGGAATAAGTGATAAAGCATGCAAGGCACATGTTTCCATAAACATATGATAGTTAAGATTTGTGATGTGGAATATCAGGTTCAGCCTCCCTGCTTTTTTTTTTTACATGCATAAACCAAGGGTCATGATGATAAACAGGTTCTGATTGCTACGGACCTATAGGAAAGGGGAGATTAGGGAACTTGTTGGCCACTAGAAACTCACATCAGTGCTTTCTTCTATTATGCTTTGGATTAAATTTAAAGGTGGCCTCCCCTAAACTCAAAAAATGGCATGCATTTTGAAAATAGTTCTGACAGAATCTCTTTTCATTTACTGCTTGCAATTTTGGATGGCATCTATAAAATCAGATAATGTGCAAACAATTGCTGAATCACTAAAACCAGAGTGGATGGACTGATTCAAGTTAGTATTAAGTCCAATGTATTGTTTCCTCCACAATGAACCAGCTAAGGATCCAAAATCAAAAACTATTCTTTGAATTCCTACCTTTGTAGGAATGTTGCTCCAATCACAAGAAAGAGATACTTAAAAAAGCAAGCATAGTGGAAGCCAAACTACCTATTTATTTGGATGGTGGATATATCTCGCAAAGTTGCCTACAGACAGGTTTGGGGGATGAAAGGTCACAGAAAAAGGGTAGAACATGTACACCCATTGGATACCATATTGTTTACCACTGGGTTTACATTATTGTTTACATTATTGTTTATATTCTCCCTGTGCCCTCTTGTAAACACATTTGTAGCAAGTACTCAGGCTCAGAGTTGACTTCCGATTCCAGTCTTAACAGACAAGTGCTGAGCCCATCAAGTTTTATTGCAGTCAATACATCTCCCTTCCAGAAGCCTCTGGTCACAGCCATTTCCAGCACAAAGCTCCTTGGCCACCCTTTCTTCTTTTTATAGTCTGTTTCCAGACACTCGGTGACCCATAAAGTTAACTTATAACCAAGTCACAGTCATGGTCAGGCTGTTGTTCTTGTTGTCCATCCTGAAAGTTCCCAGGCAGAGCTTATTACCTTTTCCCAGGCAGGGGGTGCCTGCCTGCCCAGTGGCCATGAATCATGTTGGGCCACCCCATTCTGCACAGGGAGATTCTGGTGTTTTCTGATTTGTCTTCATGAATGCCCGCACTGTGTGTAATGCCTCACAGAACCCTTATGAATGGAGATGCAGCTTCTGCTTGATGAGGATGGCGGGGGTGAAACCAGGCCCTGGACTCCATGCACCTGTGCAAACACAACAATGATCCCGTTGTTGTTTCTAGCTTAATGTCCTGGTGGTGTCATTTACAACTTAATTTGTCTTCTTCCCCTCCCCTTCCTCTAAATACGGTATGGCTATATATTGAAAGAGAGGGATGGAAGACTTGGTCTATAGGCAGGGTGAAATTTGAGAGACCTATTTAACCTCAAGAAATGCATGAGGGTATGGGGTCCAGAAATGACACATGTCTAGGATTACTAAGTCACCAAACTTCCTGGTTTTATAGGTTTGCACAAGTAAAGCTTCCTTAACTTGATCAAGGTTGTGGAGCTGGTTAATGGCAGGATGAGGGCTGGAATTCAGATCTTCTCACTCAAGCCTGGGGTTTTTCTTATAATACTGGAGTCCATCAACATCTAATTTCCTTCTGTGGTGGAAAGACAGGTTTTACGAATAGGAAGAGAGCAATGAAAAGTACTTTGGTTTTTAATGAAGCTGGTGGGTAGTTCCCACCACATATATAGATGAAGGAGGGAAAACAAAGAGGGTCACTTGATCTCATTTTAGACATACACAAGAGTAGAGATTTTTGACTGATAGAATTTCAGAATTGAAAGTCAATGTAAAACAGTCTAGAGGGTGAGTGAATTTCACACTGCCTTTGGGGGAACCCCAGGGTTCTTTAGAGGCTCTTCTAGGACCCTCCAAGGCTTGGGGATGAAAGTAAGTAGGAGCCAGAAACTTTACTTTCTGGTCACTAGAGCAAGCCTACCATCATCTGTTTTATATGTGGTGCTTTCATGTTACATTGAACTTCAAAAAGTGGGATCCACTTCTAAGGAAAGTTTGCTAACCTTAAGCCTCATATATAGACGAGACAACTGACTCCTTGAACCTTGACTCTGAGGAGTTGTAAAGCAAGAATCATGTTTCCCCTTGAGGGTGGAGATTGGATACGTTTCAAATTGAAAGAGATTTCTAGAAAATTCTAGAATTCTACAGAGTTAAAGCCAGAACTGGATCAGACAAGTGATTGGTTTCTTGCCTATGACTTTTCCCCTCCTATCACATTATGTAGCAATACTGAACATGTGGGTGATCTTATGGTGTCATCATGTAAGAAGCCCCAGAAAGAATGGAGGGCCAGAAAGGAGGAATTTCAGGCAGTGGAATAAGGAAAAGCCATTGTATAGGCAAGAGGCGACAGTCTAAAATGGGAAACTCATTTTATTGTCACCTTTTGTCCTCCTGAGTTCATTTCTTTTATTTATTTATTTAGTTTGTTTGTTTGTTTGCTTATGGTTTGGGGTTATACCCTGCAGCGCTCAGGGGTTACTCCTGCCTCTGCTCTCAGAAATATTCCTGGCAGGCACAGGCGTCCATATGGGATGTCGGAATTCAAACCACTTTCAGTCCCAAATCAACTTTGTGCAAGGCAAATGTCCTACCACTGTGCTATCTCTCAGGGCCCTCCTGAGTCCATTTCATTGTTCACATTCTGCATAACCATGCTCTATCCTCCATCCTGAATAAAGACCTGGCACCTACCTGAGTGCAGTAAATATTGGCAGGAAACAAACATACCTCTAACAAAAATTTTTCAAACCTTTCTTCCTGGTCATTATCTCAAGAGTGGGAGACTCTTCTTTTGTGGGGGCATGTGTAGAAATTCCCAAGCAGTGCTCAGGAGACCCAGGGCTTGCTCCCAGCATACTTAGCCCTGTCCAGATGGCTTAATACTCAGGCACTGGCAGAGCTGGGGAAGAGGGGTGCCTGGAATCTGGATCTTTGTTGCCCCTGAGTCTTGAACTAGCCCCTCTCCTCCAGAGAATAAAAACTTTAAGAACAAAATACCACTTGGGAGGATCAAGTTCAGACAGTCTTCTTCAAGATGGTTAGCATCTGTAAAAAGTTAGAGAACTGGACACCATCTCTCCCTGGGGAACTTTCAGGACTGCAAGATGCCAGCCTGCTGGGTTCAGATACTCCAGTCTCCATAATAACCCTTCCAACATGACCACAGTTTGTGTGTCCCTCTGGGACAGGGCAACGGGGCAAAGCAGAACAGGAAGAAAACTTGAGGTCGAAGAGGGGGCTGATGGGGAAAGAAGGAGGAGGGGAGTTGTGGGGAGACTATTCTATTAACAGAAACAGAAGCCTGCTTGCCCTGAACACTCAAGGGTGGGAAGCACGCTGGCCTCTGTCAATCCTGTTTTGCCCACGTCCAAGAAAGAACAGACTTCTGGTATTTGATGCCTTGTGTGTTATGCTTTGGTTCACAATTCTGGGCATGAGCTGGTTCATGCTAACATCATGGGATTGCCTTTAACTGTGCAGAGAAGGACTTCTTAGATGTGGCCTTTTCATTTACATTCAAACCCATGACTAGACTGACTTTTCTTGACACCCAGTTTCTGACTTGCCTCTGCCTTTTTCTGGCTGCTGGAAGGGGAGAGATTTCGAAGGGTGCAGAAAACAGGGCCTGTCTCCTCTACCTGTTGTGTGCACGCTAAGCTTGCCAGCCAGGCACTTCATTATTCTTTTTTAAACCTTTAAAAAAGAGTAGCTTATTTATTTTAAAAGCAGCTTACTTATTAAACAGCTTATTTTCTACTGTTTTAATATTTTTTTAAATGCTTCGACTTTTTGTTTGCCTTTTAGGTAAAAGACGACTGGAAACGTGGCCATGGTGATGGAGAGTGTCTTTCTTTGGATATTTATAATGGTCTGCATGTTTCTTTCTTTTTCTTTTTTTTTTCTTTTTTAATTTTTACTGTGACCAAAGGGAATAACAAATCTTTCACAAAAATATTTCAGGTACATAATGACAAATGCATTCTTCTTTTGTTCGAATCCCCCTTTCTGGGGATGCAAGCCACAGTTTCCACCTCCAGGCTTTGCAAAGCAACAAGTGGCTGGTGCAAGGGGGGTGTGTGCAGGCCTGCACTGGGCGAGGCGTCCCTTTGCTGCTTTTGCTTCTCTCTCGGCTTCCATTCCCGCCCCGCCTCCCTGGCCCAGACTCGCGCTCCCATTGGCTGCTGCCTGTTGCTAACCCACGTGACAGGTCCCGCGCGCCCCGCCCCGGCCACGCCCCCGACCCCCCGAGCTGTGCTCCCCGCCGGCTGTGCACAGTGCAGCGGCCAATGGCCACAAGGTGGCAGTGTCGAGCTGCATGTGGCCTGGTTGGGTCGCCTTGAGCCTTGCTGGGCCAGGTAGTCTGTCCCAGAGCGCCTGTCCCTCCTGCAGGGAAAGTTTTATTTGTTTGCTTGTTTGTTTGTTTGTTTATTTACTTGCTTGTCTTTCTTCTTTCTTTTAAATATTTTTTTAATGTTTTAACTGAAACCCAACTACAGACCTGTTTATAATCACAGTGCTTAAACAAAGACACTATTATAAGAAAAGGAATTAAAAATAAATCTTCAGTCCATTTTCCTTTTTCCCCCCTCTCTCTTCTGTTTTTTCTTCTTTCTCTTACTCTTCTTCTTCCTTTTCCTCGACTACTTCTTCCTCTTCTTTTTCTTTCTCCTCCTCTTCTTCATTTTCTTATTCCTCTTCTTCTGCAGGAAAGTTTTAATGAATGCAAACACGTGGGGTTCCCTGGGGCATTGCTGGCCGCCCTACTTTTCCGGGGAGTTCCTTCGGGAGGTTTTGCACTTCAAGGCCTCCCCATGTGGTGCCTCTCTTTCTTTGTCCCACTTTCAAACCTCCAGATTCAGGGCCTGTCACTTGAAGCCCAATCTGTGACTGTTTGCAGACTTAGCTGATTTTGCTTTTTTTGGAGTTTACACTGAGCATTGATGCTCAAGGAAACAATACAAAAATATACAATGATATGGGGCCTGTTGAGCGGTGGCACAAGCAGTAGGACCTTGGCTTTGCATTCGGCTGACCTAGGACAGACCGAGGCTCGATTCCTCTAGCGTCCCATATGGTCCCCCAAGCCAGGAGAGATTTCTGAGAGCATAGCCCTGAGCATCACCGGGTATGGCCCCTCAAGTCCCCCCAAATATATATACACACAATTATCCTTTGTCTCTTTCCTTGCAAACTTCCTTCCCTACGATGCTTGGTTTGTTGTAGGTGGGTGAGGATACTAACGATGCCTTCCCTGTACCTCTGGGAGCCTGACTCACTGTGCCAGGAGATGCTCTGATTTGCAACTGTTCCCAAGCCCTGAATTCCCAGCCCACAGCAGGTCACACCAAGAGAAAGATGCTTCCCCTGACCTCTTTTAAGCCTAACAGAAATCCTCAAGCACTGGAGGGTCCATTTGACTTTGCCCACTAGAACATGTCTTCCTTTACTTTAATCCTCTGTGAACTTTCCTGCCTGCACACTGACATACAAGCCTAGACATAGACACACACAGAGACACATGCAAGCATGTGTCTCACAGATGCACATACAGAATCATGTACAGGCACTTACAGGTGAGCACTCCAGACATGCATAGGCACATAGGAACACATAACAGACACACCTGAGCTCAGGCACTATTACTGCTCTGCACGTAATGTTCATGTGTTCTGTCTCCCTCGCATAGCAGACTGGGGAAGGAAAGGTCTTATATTGTGAGGACAAGGATAGGACCAGCAGGGGCTTCACTTTCCTCCTGGTGGTAGAGGAAAGAGAAACATCTGGGGCTTTGGCTGCTTGCACAGGAAGTCCTAATGCTCTGGGGTAGCAGATCCTTCTGCAGACACCCCCTCCCCACCCCAGGGTTGTCCATATAATTGTCCATATAGTAACCCCATGCTCCTCTGCTCTTCCTTCCCAAGTCACTGGTGAGAGTGGACAGAAAGCCCCTTCTTGCCAGTGCCTGAGTCTTGGTTTAGACAGAGATAGGGACAAGGTGTCAGTGGGAACCTATGCCCACCTCCCCGGGGAGACACTGCCACCGATTCTCCAGGGCTGCTGGCATAGCAGGAGGGCACAGAGCTGGAAGAGGTCCTCACAGCACCCTTTCTAGAAGAGGCAACCACAGGTTGTCTGAGTCCCCTAGTCGGGGTCAAGTTAGGAGGAACTCAGAGCCCTACCTGGTGTTTCCTGGGCAATACAGGGACCGTGGACCTGAAAGTAGAGACCATGTTTGCAATGAAGGAAGGAGGTGCTTGCAATGGCCTCTACTTCTAAGAGGCAGTGAAACGAGCATAGATGTCTGTCTGTCTACCTGCAAGGTCTAGCTGGGCCTTCCTGAGTCCTACTCTAGGCAAAGGGCACCTCTTCCCAGACAGAGGCACCACAGGCCTGCAGCACAGCTCACCATGCTGGAGAGGAACCTCTAACAGGGAGCTAATGGGACAGCCTGCTGAAGATCTCGAAGATCTTACCTTGCTTGACTATTTGCAACTAACCCCTTATAGCTACATCTTGAAGAATGGTACCATTAGGGCCTGAGAGCACAACCAGAGCAGGAGCTAGAACTGGAGCTAGAGTCAGGGACTAGGAAGACAGAGGATGGAGTAGCAGACTCTGATCATGTACCTGCCCTACTAGGACCCCACTCGAAGCCTACCACCAACTGTTGGGGGAAGAGGAGAAGGGCACTCAATTAAATGGGTTTTTCACTAGTATGGGATTAAATTTTTTTGTTTGCTCATTTGTTTGGTGGTTATTTATTTATGGGGGTGCGCAGGCATTATTCTTTCCTGGCTCTGAGCTCAGATTTTACTCCTAGTTGGTTCAGAGGACCATATGGAATGCCAGGGAGCGAATCTGAATCTGCAGTGTGCAAGGCAAATGCCCTACTCACTGTCCTATTGCTTCAGCAATAGGGGATTAGGTATTTTTTTAATCCTTGGTGGTTGTTTCTTTTGGGGTGGGGGGCTGCTCAGGCATTATTCTTTCCTGGCTTTGAGTTCGATTTTACTCCTACTTGGTTCGGAGGACCATATGGGATACCAAGGATAGAACCCGGGTCTTCAGTGTAGGCAAATGCCCTACTCGCTGTGCTATTGCGTCACCCTGGGATTAGGTATTTCTTTTAATCCTTAATAAACAAGACCCTTCCTGCATGCCTGTGCTGGACAACGAAGTTGGTCCCTGAAATTTCATTCGTTGGAGGGGACAAAGGGTGCTGACTGAAGCTAACCTTTGCACCACATTTGCTTGGAGATTTTCATGGCTTCTTCTTATAGTCCTGACCACAGCCTGAAGAGAGAAATCACCTTCTTGGGTGTTTCCCTAATCAAATGTGGAAGACCTGAAGAAATGGCAACCATAAAAAAAAAAAAAAAAACATCTGAATTTGCAACAACCAAAAACTGATTCACAATCAATTGGGTGTTTCTGGTATCTCTCCCTGCTGCATTTCTTGGGAGAAAGGGGCTTATAAGAAGAAAAAGTTAAGCAACTTTGGTGGAGACAAAAATGAAGGTTGAGGCTGGAATATGTGAAGTAAAGGAAAAGGGGCCACTGTTAGTAAGAGGCAAATCCAGAATTGGAGTTCAGGCTGCAGAATTGACGTGTGGTTCGCAAACCCTTTTCTATCTCTGATTCTCTTCCCTGTTCTCCATTGAAGCTCTCCAAGTTTCTGTCTCAAGTCTTTCCATAATGGGTCGACTGACTGGGAAGTCCTCCTGCTCTGCTGTATTTGCAGGATGCAACTGGTTTAGTGACCAGCCCTCCTAATCTGAGCATTTCCTGAAGAATTATCTCTCTGTCCAATGCCTTCAATTCTGCAATATCTTACAGATAAAGCTGGTGTTTGGAGCCCCCGAGAAGTTATTTGGAGACCAGGGAGAAAGGCAGTGGTCAGGTAAGAAAAAGTATTTTTGGAAAAGTGAAGTAAGGACAGGGAGGGGGGGAGATGACACTGAGTGGAATTGGTTTTATTTCATGGTTTAAAGCTGCAAATCTGGGGCCAGAGCAATAGCTCATTGTTAGCGCATTCACCTTACAGGCGGCTAACCAGATGGACCTCGGTTCGATCCCCAACGTCCCATATGGTCCCCCAAGCCAGGAGCAGATTTCTGAGTGCATAGCCAGGAGTAATCCCTGAGCATCACAGGGTGTGACCCCAAAACAACAACAACAACAAAAAAGTTGCGAATCTGGTGGCTAAAGAGATAGTACAGGAGGTACTTTCTTTGCATGTACCTGACCCTGGTTTGATCCCTGGAGCCACACATGGCCCCATGACTGATCTCTGAGCACAGAGCTCGAAGGAAGACATGAAAACTGCTGAATGTAACACAACTGTATATTGAGACAACTTTGCTGGGAAACAATTATTCCAAGGGATGTCTGCAGATAAAATTCATCAGGATAGAGACGGGGTGATAAAAAAAAGTAGGCACTTACCTTTCACAAGACAGACCTGCATGGGTTCAGTTTTTGGCATCTAATATGGTCCTCTAAGAACTGTCTGGAGTCATTTCTGAGCTCAGAATCTGGACTAACCTCTGAGAATTGCCAAGTGTGGTCCCCCAAAACAAAACAAACAAAATGATCAGGAAATATGGGCTCATTTTTCTTTTTTTTTTTTTTTTTTGGTTTTTTGGCCATACCCGGTGACGCTCAGGGGTTACTCCTGGCTATTTGCTCAGAAGTCGCTCCTGGCAGGCACGGGGGACCATATGGGGAACCGGGGGATCGAACTGTGGTCCGTCAGCGCAGGCAAGGCAGGCACCTTACCTCCAGCGCCACCACCCGGCCCCACTCATTTTTCAATAACATTAATTTTCAAGTCATCATTTTATCCTAATTTATACTCATTCTATACAACTACATAATATTATGTGAGAAGAGACTATATTTTTCCTTTATTTCTTTGTGTGCTTTCGCACACTGAGTATGTAATTTGCACATAGTGATGACAGGATTAGTGTGTTAGACAGGAGACCTTATGTTCTGGGAAAACTTTTAACTGAGAGGAAATGGGCATGTTGGTCTGCAAATGCCCAGGAGCCTGGAAACAAGGTTGCAGAAAAGGTACCAAATTGGAATGATGTGAGGAAGCCTTGGCTTTCTTGAGACGCTAGAGTGTCTCAAGGGGCAGAGCTGACTTCATGGAACATAGGACATATAATTAGAAAGGCATGTTTTGTGGGCAGATTAGATCTTCGTCTTCTAGGCAGTAGCTTCTAACATTTTACCAACAGAGATTTTCCCTGCTCTACCCTAGTAATGCTTCCCTGCTTCCAACACAATATGTAGAACAGATTAAAAAATAATACAGGGTCTAAGACTGGAGAGATAATACAGTGGATAGGGACACTAAACTTGCATTCAGCCAACCCAGATTAGATTTCTGACATCCCTTATGATCCTCTGAGCACCTCTGAGAGTAATTTCTGAGTGAAGAGTCAGAAGTAAGCTCTGAACATTGCCAGGTGTAGCTCAAAAGGCAAAATAATAATGATAAATATAAGAGGTTGCTGGCTATTGTTGTTGCATGTGTGTGCATATGTATGCATGTGTGTGAGGGAGAGAAAAAGAGGGAAGGGAGGGAGGGAGACAGAGAGAGGGAGAGAGAGAGAGAGAGAGAGAGAGAGAGAGAGGAGAGGACTGGGCATCTGGATCCCAGAACTAACTTTCTCTTTTTTTGTTTTGTTTTGTTTTTGGGTCACACCTGGCAGCGCTCAGGGGTTACTCCTGGCTCTACGCTCAAAAATCACTCCTGGCAGGTTCGGGGAAACATATGGGATGTGGGATTCGAAACACCATCCTTCTGTATGCAAGGCAAACATTCTACATCCATACTATCTCTTCGGCCCCAGAACTTTCTCAATGAGATCCCTCTTAACATACTTCTCAGGTGCTTCTGAGTTACCTAGGGTCACACATATAGAAACAAGGAGCTTGTGAATGATGCCCTCGTTCATCTCAATGTAAACCTAATACCAAGTTTTTGGAGAATTCTATCTTTGGTCTTTACCCTTCAAATCTTTCTCCTTCCTTGGAAGTGTTTTGTGATCCTATGCCTGACCCAACAGACACTCCCCTTTCTATCTAAAGGATGCTCAGTTTTAATCAGGGTAGTCATATTCTCAGTGATATGGATGAATCATAGTGGGTCAATACTGGTACCACAACTCAACAAATAACAGTTTTTGAGGGGGACATAGGTACACTTATTTTTCTTGTCTTTGATTGTAAGCAACCATGGGAAATCCATTCTCCTTTGTCAGGACTAGGAATAGGCTTGTATATCAGAAAAATGTAAAGTTTTCAGATACATTCCTTCTTAATAAGACAGATCATGACCAAAAATAGTCCTTTTGTTTTCCTATTTTTCACTTCATCACATCAGGATATGATGTCTGGAGCTACAGCAGCCATACTGTAATCATGAGAAATGCAGATTAGCTTTCTTCCTTTTTGGTAACATTAGGTTGTTAAATCTTATCAATGATTATATTTATCTTTTACCTCTTCATACTTGTTCCCACACCAAATATGTAATTTGTCTATCTACTGTCAATCTTCCTTTCAAGCAAGCAACAAATATCCTTGTGAGTTAAGTGATTTCACAGGGCTTTTGTGACTTTCCACTGAATACAGAATAAGTGGATAAAAAGCCCAACAGCAAAGGCAGAAAGTTCTTGTGGAAATTATGCAACCAAGAGGAGCACAGCGTCAGTAGTGGTAACAAATAATGCTGATCATAACTCACATACAACATGCCAATCACAAGTGCATTCATTGACTCATCATTGACCGATAACACTGTCACTGTTTTCTCTCTATTTTGTAAGAACCGTGCCGATTAGAGAAATGCCCTGGTTTGCTCAATGTGACATACTTAAGCGACAGAGTTCTCACTGGTTTGTTGACTTCGTTATGACTTTAAACTTCTCTTTCCTCTACAGACAAAACTGAATTAAAACCCAACTCAACCACTTTGTAGACAAGCTACCTCATCTTCTTAAATCTCAATATTTCAGCCAGAAGTGGAGCCAATACCCTTTTCACAGAGCTTGTTGCTGCCTAGTGCCCAAGAGCCTGGTGCATTCAGGTGTCTGTTTTTGGGTCACACCCGGCAGTGCTCAGGGGTTACTCCTGGCTCCATGCTCAGAAATTGCTCCTGGCAGGCACAGGGGACCATATGGGGCACCGGGATTCGAACCGATGACCTTTCGCATGAAAGGGAAACGCCTTACTTCCATGCTATTTACCGGGCCCCCGGGTGTCTGTTCTATCTCTACATCAGGTCAAGTGGAGATCAGGAAGTAAGCAGCTCAACAACTGAAAGGCAAGTAGCCTAGGAGTGACCAGAGTAAGACAGACTACTGCTGAGACATTCACATTATGTACCCACATCATGTGCTTGAAGATGAGCTGGGCCCTACAGCACTTTTTCATTCTTTGGCCTGTCTCATGGGGGCTTTGGTCAATGGAAAAGAATAGACCCAGGAGTTGTTGGCATCATTTCCTTTGTGGAAAACTGAGTCCTATTGGAGAAGTGAACACCAGTGATCCCAGAGGTTCATGGCCATCATAGTGTTCCCCTCACTGGGGTGAGGCCTTGTGTTCACAAGGCACAGATGGAAGGAGGATTTGAAGGTAGCAACAGAGAACCTTGGTAGTTAGAAGCTCTATTTTATTGGTTCATTTGTTTGTTTTAGTACTAAGGATTAAACTCAGGACCTCGGACATGTGAAGCTACATCCCTGGCCTACACTCCATTCTCTTGACTTCCTCTCTGAGTGTGGCTGTACTCTGTTTACATGAAACAAATAATCAAGACCAGGCTTCACAGAGAGCTATGGAAAGACATATGAAAGCTAGACTTTAAAAAACTGTTCTAATTGTCGGAACTCTTTTTTAAAAGAAAGGAAAGGAAAAGCAAGAAACGTGGCCTCAGTGGCTCATTAGGAAACATACAGATGTTTGGCATCAAGAGAGGGCTGGGCTCCCCGACTTGCAGACAGACAAAGCCAAGAGCTGTCATTGAAGAAGTCTGCTGGCGGGGTCCCACTTTGCTCCCGATTTGCCCTTAGAGAGCCCTTAAGTAATCAGTTACGTTTTTTTTTTAAGCTTCGACACATGGGGATGATACTCCATGAATATCTTTTTTATAGTCCAGCACAGGCTTGAGAAGCTCCTGGAAGTTACCTGAGGAAGGTTTCGGCATAGACAAAGTCCTGATTGCAAGAATTTTTTTCCTACTTATTGAGATGTTTGAGGCGCAGGCAGACCTGTGCTGTTTCTTGGTAAACATACCGATCTAACCCAAGATTAAAATACGCTGGTGGGCTTGAACAAAGTGACAGCTGTTCTTCAGGGTGATAGATCGAGGTCCATATTTCAACCTGCTTTGTTTGTCAGCGTGTGTGTTTTGCTCTTCCCTGAAATGCCAGCTTAGGGCAGGAACCTTGTTTTGCTGGAAAACGAAAACCCAGACCTGATTAGTGTAAGCATTTGTTGGAAAAGCATTTTCACTATGCACTAATCTCTACATATCCTGTGGGGAAATCCTTTCAATCCCATACCTGATAAATAAATCTGGCAAGTGAATAAACACTCTCTAAGTCTCTTATTGATACCTAATTCCGCCTTCTATGGGTCCTGCCGGCCCTTGAGCTGGGCAGCGTTGCAATCTCTTGCAGTCTGACCCCAAGCAAAGTCCAGAGGGTCAAAAAGGAGGCACACCCCGGCCTGCACACGTTGCTGCAGCTTTTCCCAGGAACCGAGTGGGTGATCAGGGTTAATATGGACATCCTGCATGATGGCGGGTTTTATTTGGTGCTTTTGTTCAACTTGAATATTCTGCTAGGCTTTGTCTCAGATGCAGATCAGAGTCGTTATGCTCTGTTTTCTCCAATTTTTCACTCATCTCCACGGTGGGCACCCTGAAAACTCTACCAAAAGGCTCGTTTGACAAATTAGACTCGAGTCTCAGCACAGTCTCTTTCTGAAGCCCAAACAGTCTGCGCACCCACCTGCAAACATGCTGGCATGCAGCTCCACGGCCGTGAGATCTGACTGCTCTATGCTGATTATCTGGAAGGTTCCGGAGGGCACAGGCCATGCCTTTTAATCTTGTAAAGACTGGTGCCTGGTGCGCTCATTATTATAAACGATTTATTAGTAATTAGCTAATGCTGCATGGATGAGTTTCAGCTCTTTGTAATTTTTTGTGTAAATGTCTGTGCGACATTGCCAGAGAATGATAGCCAGGTCGAGTCAGAGTGGGAATTTATTTCAAAATGAATTAGGGGAACTCTTCCAAGCCTATCTTTGGACTCCTGAAGGTGGCCAAGTGTGTGCTCTCACTGGGCCAGGGAGGCTTGACACCTGCACTGTGTGTGTGTGTCTGTGTGTGTGTGTGTGTGTGTGTGTGTGTGTGTGTGTGTGTATGTGTGCTGAGTATAGCTAGACAATCCCCAAAGAAAGAAGGTAACTGGCCTATAAGAACAATTCTGAAACAGGATGCTATTGGTAAAAGAAGCAAACTGATTATATTTCCTTTTTTTGTTTGTTTGTTTGCTTATTAGTTTTTTGGGGCTAGATCCAGTGTTGCTTAGGGGTTATACCTGGCTCCACATTCAGGAATCACTCTTGGCAATTCTCAAGGGACCATCTGGGATTCCAGGGATTGAATCCAGGTTGGCCTCATGCAAGACAAGCACCCTGTTCGCTGTACTATCAAGCCACGCAAACTAGATATTTCTATATTAAACCATGAATAGTTCCGGTTTTATATTCTTGCATGACAAATTACACACCAATTAGTGATCTAATATAATTCATATTTGTTATCTCAGAGTTTCTGAAAGTCAGGAGTCTAGAACTGGCTTAATGAGTGGCCTGGTCCAGAGTCTACCATGAGGCTGCTGTTAGAACATCTTATGATTTGATGGGGAAGGAAGATAATGGGGCTGCTGCATCATTTGATGGTTTGATGGTACTGGAAGGTCATAGAGTTGCATCCTCTGATGGTTTGATGGGGGTGGAAGGTGAGGGAGCTGCATCTTCTAATGGTTTCATTGGGCAAGAAGGTGATGGAGCTGTGTCCTCTACTACAGGGGTGGCAAACACGCAGCTCTCAAGCTGCATGTGGTTCCCGGCCAAAATGAATGCAGCTGTTTGCCTCTTATGATTATTTTGTATACTGAGGCTCTTTGCCAAGTTTGGATTTTGTCCTGCTGCTTCTGAGGAGGAACCTTTGAGGAGAGATCTCCAAGCGCGTGGTTCCTCCCCCAGGCTGCTGCATCCCGTCTCTCATCCCTCAGAAACAACTGAGGGAAAACAACCCGTGTGGCCCATGTTGGGTCACATCTTGCCGTTAGTTCTTAGTGTGGAGGACATAGCACACACTCACCATCACTGCAGGATTTTGACCCTCACTCAAAATGGCAACATGCAATATGTGTTTAATATATTATTGTTAAAATTATATGCTTTTGTGGGAGTGTTTGTCTGTTTTGGCAGGTCACTGCGTGGTGTGGCTCTCTGACTCTAACAGTTTAAAATTTTGGTTCTTTGTGTCGCACTTGTTCGCCACCCCTACTCTAATAGTTTCATGGGACTGGAAGGTGATGGGGTTTCATCCTCTGATGGTTTGATGAGGGTTGAAGGTGATATAACTGGCTCCTCTGATAGACTATTTTAAGTGGATGGTGATAGAGCTGCATCTTCTGATGTATTGATGGGGCGGAAAGTGATGGAGCTGTATCTCTGATGGTTTCATGGGACTGGAAGGTGATGGAGTTGCATCCTCTGGTAGGACCAGAAGAGTTAGGCACAAGGTTAAATGCAGATGATGTAGGTACATGGCTGTGGGCAGGAGGCTTATTCTATAGAATATAGGTTCCTCCTTGTCATAGTTGTTCATTTCTTTTGGAGTAAGTGATCCAAGACAAGAAATACAGAGAACAACGAAGTGCCCTTTAAGGCATCTTCTCTAAGTGCACCATCATTTCTGTTTTATTTTAGTCACTAGCCCCAAGTTCTCTTCTTGAAGGGAGGCACATCAAAGGCTTTTGTGGACAGAGTTTAAATTAGCCTCAGAGTGTATTGCTTCCCTTCTATTTTAAGTGCTAGCTGGTTTATCCAAGTTAATGTCCTGGTTCAATAAGTCAATTCTGCTGGTTGCTCAGCATCATGAGAGAACCACCAATGTCTTCAATGAGAAACAAGTTACCTGAAACTCAGGATCTGTGGTTCGGAATGACCCACCTTCTCCTTCCAAACTCTTTTGTTTTCTCTCTGCAGTGTGGAGAGGCCTCTCCTGGAAATCCATCTGCAGCCTCTCTATAGAAGAATAACAACAGTGTTCCTTATTAGCCATGCTAAGTGGTTCATGAATACTAATTCATGAAATGATCACAGCACTCCATGAGCTAGATGTTCTTAACATCATCACCAGTTTACAAAGTGGGGTACCCAGGATTGAAGTCATTGGTCCAAGGTCACCTCACCGGTAAATATTGTAACCTAACAACTTCAATTCCTTTAAAGCTAGGGTTCCTCTGGTCCCCTCTCCCTTCACAGACTCTCTCTGTCCACATAGGTCCCCTAAATTTAAGTTTTTATGTGTATTGCATGACTTCCACTTTAAATCTGATCATCTTGAAAATACTTTGTGAAATAGGTCATGATTGAGATCTGGAACTTATTAGCACAACCCCCTTTTGTCCGCTTTGACTTTATACTTCTCTCCTGTCATACCCCATCTAGGCAATTCTCCTCCCTGTCCCTTGAGCTTATATAGATACTATTAGTGCTCTGATTGTTGGAGGCAGAATAATTATCACTTCTACTTATTCTATCCTAAGCCCCAGAACTCTAGAATATAGCCATAGGGACTGATATTCTGGGTCTCTGCTGGCTCTTGCATTCAGACTATATCTAAGAGGCCAGGTAGATAGAAATAAGGTAATTTTGCTTGTTTTAGAAACCAGGCTGCAGAAGGGAGAAAATTGTTCTCATTTTTCCTGCTGGCCGCCCAATAATATAGTAACCTCAGCTGAGTTCCCAGTCTCTCTTCTCTCCCCATTTTTCTACTCAACATTCTTCCTACAGGATGTGAGCCAACCTGCTGATATCTGATCCAGTCCAGACTGGAAGACCCAGACTATAGCTCACTCCTGATGTTCAGAGGTGACTCTCCCTCTCATATGCCTCTCTCAGATCTCCTGGTATTCCATCAAGTCTCCCAGTCTTCACTGATGATCAGCCACAAAATAATGCTGCTTTCTCTTTTCCTTTAAAAACAATTTAAATACGGGCCAGAGCAGTGATGCAAGTTGTAGGGCGTTTGCCTTGCATGTGCTAACCTAGGACAGACTATGGTTCGATTCCTCAGCATCCCTTATGGTCCCCCAAGCCAGGAGCAATTTCTGAGCACAGAGCCAGGAATAACCCTGAACATCACAAGGCGTGCCCTCCCTCCCCCCACCAAAAAAAATAAATAAAAACAAAGCACTTCAAATAGACTGGAGAAATAGGGTTCAGGCACTTGTTATGCATGTCTTAATTATTTGGTTTTGATCCCCAATACTGCATATGGTCCTTGAACCCCACCAACAGTGATCCTTTGAGCACAGGTTTCAAAGATGTGGGCTCTGTTCTGAGTTTTGAGTGTGCACAGATATGTTGTAAGAGTCATTTTAGAGGAGAAGGGGTGGCCCCACGATATATCAGTCATGGCATCTCTTCTGTCCTCCAGAGCCCATGTGAGGAAGATGACTAGTCTCAGTGGCAACATCTCATTCATCATATTTCACACTTTTATAAGTGACAAAACAAGTTTTCACACAATTCCTAAGCACAATGGATCCTTGTAGAATTATTGCAGTTTTCTGGTAGATTGTAGGCAATAGTCTACAAGGTTGTCAAGTTTCTACAATAAACTGCAAGTCTACTTGTTTAGCTGCTAAGACTCAAGGCTGCCAGTCTGATCCTGCAAGGCTCTTAGGGGCCCATAGAGCCCACTGAGAGATGTCAATTTGTAGTGACTATCTACCTAGCACTGAAATAGAGAGACAGACAGAGACAGAGACAGAGAGATAGAGGGCTAAAAACTAAGCATCCCTTTTTTATTCCTCCTGTAGCCTGAGGTCTGCTGCTGATTTTGGAGAAAGAGAGATGGAAATCACCCACCAGAGGTGGCCCTGGGAGGCCCATAGCCCAGGGTTAGAGAGAGATGGAGGGATAGATACAAAGCAGGCAGCATCTCACCTATGCTTTATCTACAGACCCCCGTGGACCAACAGGCATTGCTCTGGTGCCTATCCTGGACCCCTTCCTAATGATCCAAGTTTTTCCTTTTATATCCTGCATGCCAGGGGGCATGTCTAAGGGGTGTGTCCATGACCACGGAGCATGTCCAGGTTCAACTGTCATTACATTGGGGTTATCCAAGAGGCGTGTCCAAGTCCAACTGCCATTACATCAACAGAGATCCTTACTCAAATAACTTTAATTTAGCATGGAATTCACCATAAAAAATGTTTCCTTCTTGGAATCCAGCCAGTGAGCTCTAGGTTCTTACCAAGGATTTTATGATGAGACAGTACCACTTAATGGATTGTTCCTATGAAGTGGGGCATAGGAGATGTCATAAGGTGTCAGCGTGACTGGGAAAAATGAACAGAATTGTGGGACATTGTCCCAGTTGGGCCCTGTGCTGAAAGGCGAGAACCTGCTGAGCAAAATTGGGACTATTTGGTGAAGTGGTTACTGCTTTTAGCTTCATTTCAAGGCTGAAGTTTTTGCTTTTACTCTGAGCTTTCAGAGTGAGATGATACTGATCTGTTGGGGGGGGGGGAATTTTTAGCGCAGTGCCGAACCATCCATGATATAAGACTTGTTCACATTAATGAGTTCACATCTGTAAGGCTAGTGTCATAATCTGGCAAATGGAATAATGATGATAACAGAGCAACAACAGTCATAAGACTGAATTCTTTCTTTCTATCATCTGTTTATCATCTCTATTATCTATAATATTGCCTATATCTATCTACTCTTATCTATTTATATCTGTCCACTTTAGGATTCTTTTAAAAACTTAACTGTATAATTTATGTGAATTACTAAGTGTCTAGCACATAAAAACCAATTTAAAAAAATCTATCTTTTGTTACTAGTAATAGTAGTGGTGATGTTTTCATATTGTTTGCAACAAATTGAATACATGAATACATGAAATAGGGTTAATGCAAAAATGGGAATTTTGCAGACTATGAAACATCTCTAGTTTTACATAATAATTGGGAATAAAGTATTTGCTTAGACCATTATATAGGCATTAGCGCTATTTTTAACTCTTGAGACTATTGTCACTCAGGAAAAAAGCTTTCTACTTGCGTTGATTGGTACACATACAGGTGTGTGTGAGAGAGAGAGAGAGCAAGCAGAGAGAAAATATGTGTATGTATGCACATACATCTGCATATCACTTTATGTGCATCATTGCAGCTTTTAGAGGAAAATACTATAACTGTGAATGAGGATGTCTCTATAGAAGGAGATTTTTCCTTAATCCTTTCAAATGGACCTCAGCCTAATGAAGGACCCCTCCCACAGTACCCCAATATCAAGTAAAAGCATTAGGGCTGAATCGCCTTTCAACAGAAACCTCTCAATCCTTTGTTTGGTATATACTAAGCTCAGGCCCCAGTTCTTTAGAACATTAAGTGAGAGAAATAAAATGCTGCATCAATTCTTCTTCCTTGAGAGAGAGGACCTGCAGAAGTTCAAGGGGGCTAGAAGATACTTAGAAGAAGGCCCAAGTAGGTTTTAAGGAAAAGAATGATAATGATCAGTGTATGGTTTGCAATAGCCCTACTTCAGCTCTGCTTCAGGGTAGACCTATTATGCAAGAGAAACTCTACTGGCTGTAGTTGCAATCACTTTAAGGAGATAAAAATCACTACTCACCTTAATGAAAAGATTTGCCTTCTGATAACAAATCCCTCACTTTGATTATATAGACGGCACTTGACAGGAATGTGGCAGAAAATTGAATTGGGAAGGGACAGAAAAGTTAGGGAACAAAGAGATGTACTCCTGACGTTAATTGGAGCTAGCATCCCTGATTCACTGGGTCATTTGCTATGGCATTGCTTGGGCCTATTTTGAGTGGCATGGCAGGATCCTGCAGCAGGTTTGCAGGAAAACCTATTGAGGGAGAAGTGAAGGTCCTGATAGTCTTTTCCACTCTACCATTGGTTCTAAGGGCTGACAAGCTTGTGAATGGCAGAGCTCCCAGCTGTTCTTGCAAGGTCTTTTTTATAGATCCTTTGTACTAAGACTATAAAAAACAGATACATGAAAGGCAGATACTTTTATCATTTTATTTAGGTAGATTACCTCTGAGGTAAGAGAAAATTCCAGGCTGTTGGATCTTCTCTGCTTATTGTCCCTGTTTGCTAGTCTTATTTTTAATTCCAAACCTTAGGCTCGAAGGAACAGAACTATGTGAAACATTTCAATCTCTTGATAGAAGGAGGATATTATGGATACAAGCTATGGAAACAACGCAATAACACAACTACAGATGAATGGGTCAAGAAGATATATACGCAGTGGAATACTACACCGCTCTAAGAAAAAAATCGTGTAATTTGCAGCAACATGGACAAAACTAGAGGGTATCATTCTGATTGAAGTCAGACAGAACGAAAGGGACAGATACAGAATGATCTCACTCAGACATTCCACATAAAGATACACAGCAAGGGAGCAACAAAAATCCAAAGACAGCATGATGAAAAAACTTATCCATATGAGTGAGTTGGGGGAAGTTGAGAGGGAGGGCTCTTTGGGAGAGGTTGGGGGAACACTGGTGATGGTTATGATATTGAAATTATGGGCATTAGAGACATTTTTAAAATAACAATCCAAAAGAACTGTCAAAAAAGAACTAAAATACTACATAAGATTATGACCAAGCACAATGAAGAATTCAAGAATGGGGAAAGGGGGCTAAACAAACAAAAATAAGCAGGAAAAGATTCCATAAAGAATGTGGGCCAGTCTTCAGGGTATATAATTAAGCTGTGTTTTGGGGGGAGGCGAATGCTAGGAATTTATATATAGCAGTGTTCAAGGATCATTTTTGGAAATCTTAAGAAGTACCAGAATCAAACTGGTGTTGATTGCGTACAATATACTTGCATACAATCTTACCATCTATAACGTCTCTCTGGCCTCTTTCTCTGTTATTTAAATATTTTAAAAAATGTTTTCTAAATTTTTTCTCCATTTTTCTAAATTTTACAGTGGAAATTCAATAACTGTTCTCATAGTAATACATCTGACAATGTTGAAATAGTGTCATTCAGCTTGTGACTCAATCCCTGAGTTCTTAAGAACAACTTCTGAAAGTCTGATTATGAGCAAGTTTCAAGGTGATTAAGCACAATCTTCCCAAAAGAAAAGAAATTGAATAAGACAGAATTCTCAGTTCCTAATCTGACCTCACAAAAAATTGATACCAACTGCCAGGATGATTTTCATGCAGAAAAAAAAAAGACTTTGAGTTGGAGAAGTGGGATAAAAGGAACACATTGGTAAGATATTTTTGGTCAACATTTCATTTTATAAGAAATAGGTGGTCAGCTATTGGATTATGAAATTTTTTATGGAAACAAATGGTGGCAATGTCTCTATATATTACCTCTATGTCAAGGAACATCAGTTCTTTTAAAACTAATGAAGCTTTAATAAAACAAATGGTGGCAATGTCTCTATATATTACCTCTATGTCAAGAAGCATCAGTTCTTCTAAAACTAATGAAGTGCTCCCAAGTCCCCTCAACTTTTTCCCTGCTACTCTAAAGTCTGTTCTCCAGGGACTGGAGAGATAATACAGAGATAAGGCACTTGCCTGGTATATGACAAATGCTGGTTTAATCCCCAGCACCATGCATGGTTCCAGGAATTACTTCTGAGTACAGAACTAGGAGTAAATTCTCAGCACTACCAGATGTGACCCCCCACTACCCTCAAATCCAACCCAACTCAACTGAACCCAACCATATCAAACTAAACAAGTTTGTTTTCCATCTGGTGGCCATAGCAGATATATGAACTCTTGAAGTCTATCACTCTAGTTTTTTGTGATGCCCTTTTCTGGTTCAATTTCTGCAACTCATCCTGATCTTTCTTCCCTGCAGGTACCAACCACCCTGCTCTTCCACTTTCTGGGTAGGCCATTACCATCCCATGCCTTGGTACTGGCTAGTCCTCAATCCCCTGGCTTCCTTTGACTTCAGGCATCCACAATACTAATTTCTTTGCTAAACTTAAGGGGTTTTCCCGCCCATTGATTCAGCACTCTCTTTCTTTTGCTTTATTAGAATGTTATCACTACCTGATCTCATGTATCTGCTCATTCTTGATATCTCCATTCACTATATTCTAATCACCCAGAAAGCAGAAACTTCATTTTATTCATGGTCTTATCTTTGGAACTAACAACAGTGACTGGCATAGAATCAATGAACAATAAAATGTGTTGGATGAATGAAAGAAACTATTTCTTTTAGTTTTAATTTTATATATGTATATATTTAACGAATCCAAAACATTAGAAATGAATGAAAGGTATTTTCCTAAAAGATTCACTCAAATTCACTGTGTATTAAATAGCTGAAAACAAACAGAACAATTCCTTTTATTCCTAAATTCTCAGAGTTTTTGATGCCAGCATGCTTGATAAGGGGTTATCAGAATCCTGAATTTTTACCTGTTGGATAAAAATGTTGTTGGGAACCTTTCTACCTTGTGAATGTTTAAGTGTAAGCTGAACACAGTCAATAACACAGCAACAAGTATGAGAATGAAAAGAAGAGCAAACACAGAATAAGAAAAACAACTATAGTGTGGAGTGCTCAAAAACAAGCCCAGGGACATAATCAGGTTGCTAAGATAATAATCGAGACACCACAAGAACAAAATAAGCAGCAGGCTAAAATAACCTTGTTTCTGGGGGATAGAGAGATAATATAGTGGGTAGAGAATTTGCATTGTATTTGGCTGACCTGGGTTTGATCCTCAGCATCACATATGGTCCCCCAAGCACCTCCAAGAGTAATTCCTGAGCACAGAGCCAGGAGTAGTCTCTGAGCATCACCAGATATGGTTCCCAAACCAAATCAAAATAAAACAAAACTAAACCAAACAAAAACCCAGCCTAGTTACTATTAACCTTGTTCTCTAGTGTGGTATAAACAGATCATATCTTTGAGATATGATCTCAAAGAGCTGGCTCAACTTCCACAATTCTATATCCAAGGAAGATAAGTACAGGAAACACAAGAAGCTCTGCCTCTCCATTTTGCTAGAACCCTCTGTGGAATGGGCTGCTGCCTCCTGAGTGATTTGTCCCATTTGCAGTTTCCTACTCTTGGGAGAGCTAGAAGCAGCAAGAGGGAGGGTTGAATTCCCTCAGTACAAAGATTGCCTCATTTTCTCCCTCCCTCAGGCCCAGTGTTGGCTGTTTCTAGTTTTGACTCCATGGAAAGAAAGACCTGGGTTTCTTGAGAGATTGAAGGAAGTGCAGTTAAGATGGATACTTCCTCTCATGGAAGTGGAAAACAGACTTGCTCATTAGGATCCCTGAGATTGAAACTAAGTAAAGAACTACACCCAAAAGGCTGTCTGCTCCAATCGAAGTGTGGAAGTATGTGATCCTAAAGTGACCTGAGGAAAGGCCTCCCTGCTCTTTGGAGCTCAGTTAGAACCTGCCTACCCACAGGTGTCTAGGATGGTGATGTGACTGGGCATCCCTTCCACTGGAAGGCTGTGTTCTGGCCACTGGGCCTCATACAAGCATCCTCCTGGGCGCACCTGAGTCTTCTGCCCTAGCCACACACTCCACCTGCCTTCTCTCGGCAAACCTGGGCAGGCTTGTCCTCCAACTCAGAGGAAGGGAATTGGCTCCTGTGAAAATCCCAGGGTCAGGCTCATCTTATGTGTCCTTAGCTGCCCCCATTGAGCCTGGCACAGTGTTGCCTGTGTGTTTGGGTGGGGATGGCACCTCCTCCTTTCAGACACAAGAAGCTGCATTCAGGGAGAGGAGGGGTTGGTTCCCATGGGGCAGGACCTGGCAGGAAACCCAGGACTCCAGGTAAAGGGTTTAACTGAAGGGCATCTATAAAAGGGATTTGCTTCCTGGAGTTGGCAGGGCTCAGGACAGCCAGAGGGCTAGAGGGTAGGGAGGCAGACCTTGGGAGGTCATACTAGGCCTTAAGCCTGAAAGGCCGAAAGGTGAGACTGGTGCTGTCAGGTTCCTAACTGTGGCCATCAGGGTAGCTGTACCCAACAGGGAACTTTGCCTCATTGTCCTGCGCGGAATTGCAGGGACAAGGAAACTGGAAGTCCAATCACTGAGGTTCATGCCTCAGGTAGAACATTGAGTGTGTGAGTGGGTAAGACTGTATGTGAGAAATATGTGTGTGTATGTGTGTGTGTGTGAGAGAGAGAGAGAGAGACTGTGTGTGAGTTTATGTGTGTTTGTGTATATGTGAAAGTATAAGAAAGTATGGTGAATGGGTACATTTGTGTGTTAGTATGTTTATGTGAGAATGTATGAGCCTGTATGCGAGCGTGTGAGTTTATATGATATGGTGTATTTGTGTGGGTGTGTGTGAGAATGCATGTGAGAGCCAATATATGAATGTATGTGTGTATGAATGTACATGTGTGTGTGTGCATATTTATTGGGCCATCACCAGCAATCCAAGCAACCTGGTCTTCCAGTCTACTGGTTGGCCCACAGAACAAGAGTGATAGCATCTAGAACTCTTTGCTTTCCTTGCTGAGTTGAAAAAGCGGAAACTATTTTTTCACTACTTTTTATGGGGGTGAGTGGGCATGAAGAACTGGTACTATATGTGGTTCTATAGAGCCTGTAGAAAGCCCTATTCCTTCTCTGTTCAACCTCCTGATCTCCCACTATAGGTAGGCCCTGTCCCTCCTCACCTTTTCTTGCCTTCTTTCCCCTCTCCTTTTTACCTCCTTCTCTCTCCCTTCCACCTTTCTGCACCCCACGTCCTCTCTCCCTTTCATTCCCTTCACTGATGCTATCTAAATCCACTAGTCATGGGGACATCAATAAATAATGCCTCCTTCCTCTGGACAGCAGAGTGCACAACAGTTGTTATCGCAGTCTTGTTCATGTACAGGTGTCAGTTTTCAGAGTACTAAGTACAATCTCAATTTAAAACCTCATTGTTCAAAAGCCTGTATGAGGCCTTATAGCACCCTGACAAAGGTGCCCCAAAAGTCACTTTCTGCAGGCCACACACGTCAAGCTCTGGCCACTGTGTTTTCATCCATGTATTTAGAAGCAATATTTTCTAGGGCCAGAGAGATAGGGTTAACTGAATTGACACTCAGGAGCTTCATTACCACAGGGTCCCCTAAGCACCTCCTAGGGCAGCCCTAGAGACCCCTCACCCCACTCCAAACATCACTTGGGTTTTGGAGTGGCCCCCATTGTAGGGTTAAGTAGCACCGCATCATGGTTGCCTGAAAGATAGCCCCAGTATCTGGCTGAGAAAAGTAAGGAGAGCCTGGGGGCTGCTTTAGAGATCCCCCCCACACTGCCTGATTTTTTTTTCTACTTGGTACCACACAGAAAGAATCATATTTTCTCATGAGCCCCTTTGGCTGTCAAAAGGTAAGCTTTCTTGCAAAAAATGGAGGTGCTTAGAACCGAGTCCAGTAAATGGCTGCCCTGTAGTGAGGGCTAAGGTGACTCACCCTTTAGTTAATGAGGTGACTGTGGGCTCTGCTGTGGCTCCCCAAGAAGCAGAACAATGCATTTGGGTCCCTCTCTACCCTACCCTGCCTCCCATTAATAAAACAGACAAAACAACTCTTTTTCCTTTTAACCAGAGGGCCATCTAGGCGCCTTAGGGAGCGGGAGGCCCATCTTCTCATTGGATGGGTGGTTGGAGAGTTTTGCTGTTCTTTATTCACAGTCTAGCTTCTCACTCACTCATTCACTCGCTCTACACCTCCCCATCTCCCTGGTCTTATAGACTCAAGTACTCTTCAGGAAGAATTTCTCCGCAGTTGCCCAGGTTGACATCCCCCTAGTGTTTCAAGAGCCAGCCTGGGTAGTTGTTTGTTCCTTTGCACGAAAGCCTGTAATCGCGCTATTCAACATGTTTCATTCAGAGGGCAGAAGTGGTGGGGGGTGGCGTGAGGGATGGGGGAAGCAGAAATGAAAACTGGGTGATGGGAATATTGCTTCTAGGCTCTCCTCAGGCCTTGAAGTCCCCAGACTTTAGCCTTCTACCTGGAAGAAAACAGATGTGGTGCATACACAGTTGCTATCTGCAAGTGAATGAGTGAGTGAGTGTTTGTGTGTGTGTGTGTGTATGTGTGTGTGTGTGTGTGTATGTGTGTGTGCGCGCACGCATGCTTGACCCAGCCCTTTCCCTTCTAGCATGATTGGTCATTAGTGACTGAGGAATGTTTGTGATCATGGTTCTTAAATAAAGATATTAAAAAAAAATAAGTGACTCAGGGGCCCCCAGCTGCTGGTTGGAGCAGGGATTCTGAGTAGCAGTGATGCTCACTGTCTGCCTTCCATCTTCCCTCCAAAAGGCATCGGTCCTTAACAAACTCTTTTTTTTTTTTAGCGTTCTGTCATCCTTCTCCCTCTCTATCAGTTCTTGTTTTCTGCCTCGTTGCCAGAGCAACCATTAGAAAGAAAAAAAAAACTTGGAGACCATGAGAAAATCTTGCACACCACCTGGGGAAGTGAGACCCAGGTCTGTGTGAGCAAATCAGCCCTTTCCTGTTAGCTCAGGGGCATTCTAAGCAGGCAGCAAGGGTTTCTTAGACCAGCTTGTGACTTTGGACAAGTCACTAAACATCTCCAGTGCTTGGGGTCTCAGCTATAAATAATGAAATGCTAGTCTCAGTGTGGCCAGATGGCTGAATCTCCTTCACCGACTGAAAATGTTTAATGTGATTGCCTATGTGGTACAGACTGAGCTGGGGTCCATCATTCTCTCTTGACTGTGTTTCCAGTCTATGGATGAAATGGGCAATAAATAGACAGGAACTACATATTTGGTGAGTAGAGTGTGTTACTCTGTGGGTGGGAAAGGAAGCAGGAGGGCACTCAACCTCATTTTAGATAGCCAGGGATGGCTGCATGGAGAAGATAACTAAGGTGAAAGCTGGTGGTGGGACAATTTGGCAGGATAGGTATGGCAATATATCTCCAGAACAGTTCCAATCAAAACTGAAAAGTAGAGGGCAGGGAAGAGATTTAGGATAAAGGATGTGGGTGAGGGTTACCAGTTGAGATATGTAGACCATTTCATCACAAAGAACCAGTGCTCTAAGACACAATCACCATCCTAAGGCCACGTGGAGCTACTGAATAATTTTGTGTTTATTTTGGGGCCACACCCTGTGGTGCTCAAGGGTACTCCTGGCTCTGCACTCAGGAATCACTCCTGATGGTGTTGGAAGAACCAAATGGGATGTTGGGGATAGAACCTAGATTGGCCACATGCAAGGCAAGTTCTACCTGCTGTGCTACCTCTCCTGTCCTAATGGGATCTTTTTCTTTAATTGAATTTTATTTATTTTTTTTGTTTTTTGTTTTTTTGTGGTTTTTGGGTCACACCTGGCAGTACTCAGGGGTTACTCCTGGCTCCATGCTCAGAAATTGCTCCTGGCAGGCACGGGGGACCATATGGGGCACCGGGATTTGAACCAATGACCTTTTTAATTGAAACCATTGTGATTTAGAAAGTCCTTCTTAGTTGGGTTTCAGACATACAGTGTTTCAGGGCCAATTCCACCACCAGTGTTGATATCCCACTACCAATTTTCCCCAAGAACATTCCATACCACCCCTTCTCTCTCTGTTAACCTGCCAGTATACAAGCCCATTTTAAAGTTTGGGTCTCTTGATTTCATTTTTGTTGCCTTTGGCTTGGATATTTAGTCCTTGTGGAATATAGTTAAGTAATATCATGACAAAATTAGATTTGTGCCATTCAAAAGTCCCCAGGGCTGTGATATGGAAGCTGAGCTAGGAAGGGAGGCTGGAGTTCTGAGGGGAGTGCTACGTTTCACTTCCCTGCTCTGTGCTCCAACAGGCTGAGTATTTATTGTTTGGATTGCAAGGTCAGGCTGCTCTGCCCTTTAGTTCCTGGCATGTAGGAGGCAGAGTGAAGATAGGAGGGTGGGAGGAGATTGAAATAGGAATAGAAGGTTTGGGTCACACTTGGCAGTGCTCAGGGGCTATTCCCAACTCTGTGCCCAGGGATCACATATAAATCCGTATGTGGGGATGATCTGTATGTGGGATTCAGTGTTGAATTTGTTGAAGTCAAGCACCCAGATATCTGACCCCAAATATAATTCATATGTGGATAGGCCCTGTTGTTTTTGCCCATTGACTGCTACGAATCGCCCTTTTGGGGGGGGCATACCTGAGGTGGATGTTATTGAGTTTTCTCACTTAACAAAATACTTCATATTTTTCATTTCTGTGATTTGTGAGGATTGTAAATTTGGAATTTTTTAATTAGAATCTTCACTTCTGGCTCTCATTCCTTATTTTTTTTCATCCTTTCTTAGTTAAGAACTCTAAAATTCATGAGAGATAGCCAGAAGATAATATTGGACTACTGCAAAGGTTCTTCTGGAATAGCTTTCTCTTTATGCATTTACTTCTAGCTCTTTTGTTGCTTAATTTGGATCCTGAGGATCCACTCCTGATGTCATTCATAGGATGTGAGGTCAGAGCCTCCTGTTTCTTTCCAAAATCACATCTCTTATTCTTTGTTGCCACTATGCTTTACTCCCCAGGGCCTCTCTGACCTTTGCTCCTCACACCCTATCCAAAAGGAGGTGGTTAGTACCTCCTGGCTCAGAGAGAAAGCAAGCCTCTGGACCACACAGAGAGTTTGGGCTTGGGGCCAGAAGTTAGGATTTGAGGGGCCATTGCCTGCCTTCTTTCTACAGCACAGCTGTGTATACGTCACAGAGCAGTTCTTAGCAGGACTGGGTGCCCAAGAACCCCTGAGGCTGAATATAGGCACAAGGAGCAGTCTGTGACAGACATGGAGGAAAGGTGGGGTGGCTGAACCCCTGTCAACATGCCCATGTTGGTCCCTATTCAGCAACTGACCCCCCACTCCACCAGCAACTTATTTTCTCTCTGGGACACAGGGGGGGGGGGCTGGCTTTGCAGGCAGAAGTAGAGAATGAGTGACAGCCAGCATAGTGGCCCTAACTGACTCTAGTCAGGTGAATTGGCAAAGTAGCTGATGCCTCAGGCTGATAGGCAAGCAAGAAGGATATTGGTGTTTGAAGTCTGCCAAGCTGACTACACTCCTCCACTCTGCCTGGGGTGTTAGATGCACCTTCAACACACTGAAAGGACTATTACTAGAATGGAGGTCCTAGTAGTAGGATCACTACTACAATGAGAGCTGTTTTGTAAGGCTTATACTACCCAAGATATCAGTACACTTAGCACTCATCCTGCTAGGTGAGAAAATTCCTCAATGATCTGAAGATATAAGGACTAGCTGCTTTTTTGGATACTCTGTGCTCAAGTGTATGATCAATGGTGCCATTCCCCCCCTACCCCCCCCCCAAGAAACCACCTAGTACTTGGAACATTAGAATCTCTGAGCTCTGGGTATTATTGATGAAGATGCCAAACAGAGGGGTTGCCTCTGCATTTCTGTGGAGATACGTGCCTGCTCAGATATTCCATTTAAGGATGGTTCCAGACACTTGCTATGGGCCATGTTTTGAGACTGAATTATCCTGCTGAAGCATCTATAATGGGTTAAAGGTGAGCTGTTGGCTCTCAGGCACAGAAGCCGATTTACAAATGAGGGGAACAAAAGACTCAGAACAGTCAGTTACT
>PVKC010006488.1:0-31078 GCA_004027635.1 Crocidura indochinensis
AAATAAAGAGAAAAAAGTACAAAAATCACAAAAAGGGGTATTCAGAACAATGGCTTGCACAAAGTAATGCTGAGGTTTTGAAAATCATAACGGCAATCTTAAGTTCAAGACTTATAAAAAATAACTTACACATCACACACAAAGCTAAAGTTTTCATCTTCAAAATCACCATACAGATTAATCGTTTCTACTGTTTAAGTGAAGGAATGAGACACAGAGAGTTGTGAAGAATGACCAAGGTCATGTAGCCACTTTAGGCAATGTCTCTCCATCTCTATGACTTCAGTCTACAGAATACAGGGTTGTAAGTTACTTAGCCTGATTCTAATTATATAATCTATATGCTTATAAATAGTTTTCAAGCAAACTCCCATACTATCATTTCAATTACCATTTTAAGGATTTTATTTGTATCCTGGCAAGAGATCATTATGAGAAGTATGTGGCTCTCAATCTTACTAGGTGGAGAGTTTTTACCATCTGCTGCAATAAGCAAACAAACACAAAGCCCCTGTGGATGTCTAAAAGTCGTCTGGAATAGTGTCCTTCTGCTGGATGACAGATAAAATATTCACACATAATTTCTTTTAGTGCTGAAATATTTCAAAAGGCCAATTAAATTGCTGTCCACAGACATTACTCATAACAAACATCAAGTATTAGCACAAAGAAACGAGAGAAAAAGCAGATGTGTTAGAGACTTGGGAATTCATACAAGACTCAATTCCTTTCTGTTTTGTTTTGTTTTGTTTTATTGGGTCATACTCACTGGTGTTCCAGGCTTACTGGTGGCTTTGAGTTCAGGAATCAATCACGGCAAGGCTCAGGGGATGTATGAATTGGTGGATTTGAACCTGGGTTGGGAAGCTCCAGTGGCACAATAGATCAGTGTGTGGTATCTTTATGAACCTCGGTTGACCACATACAAAGACTGTTCCCTGAATACTGACTGAACTATCTCTTCAGCCCCCTGAAATTCTATTTCTGATGTCCTTATATTGCATTTCATTTTATGACAACTCTTCTGGAACTAGTTGCAGTACCCCTATAATATTGTGCCATAATTATAAGAAGATTCAAATGTACATACATTAAGTTGTAATTAAAGTTTGGGTGATTTTAAAAATAAGTCTACAACTTGTCTATAATCAAAGCTGTATTAACATAAATTTTAACAAGGTAGGATTGACAAAATTTTTGTTCATGTTGAATGTATGCGTGTTGATAAATCTTATTATAGGGAAATGCCTGTAATACCACCATGTTGAAAATAGCACACATATCTATTACTTCCAACATATTGTCTTACATGTATATGGATATAGATGCACTAAGACACATGAGGTCTGTCTTCAGCATATTGAACAGTATAATAGTTTTATTCCAGTAAGTAGGCACTATCCTGTTCAGATCTCTAGAACTCCTGTATTTTATTTTATTCTCTTTGAATAATTATTCCTTTCTTCCTTTTCTTATAATTAGGAAACACCATTTTATTATCATTCTATAAGCTCTACTATTTTAGGCAACTTATTCATGTCATATGTTTGTACTCATTGACCTTGTGCAGTTGAATCATCTAACTTTGAATTATGTTGCTATCGCCACAAATATCACCACAAATGGCAATATTTACTATTATTAAGTAATATTATTTATTTAGTGTTATATTGTATGTAGTTACCTCACTTGTTTTTTAAAAATATTTTTAAATAATTAAAGTAAGATAGTTTTACATAATGTTAATATTTATTCTATATAGGGGCCTGGGAGATAGCATGGAGATAAGGCATTTGTCTTTCATGCAAAAGGTCATCAGTTCGAATCCCAGTGCCCCATATGGTTCCCCGTGCCTGCCAAGAGCAATTTCTGAGCATGGAGCCAGGAGTAACCCCTGAGCACTGCCGGGTGTGACCCCCCCAAAAAATTTATTCTATATACATACAATTTTGCTGTACCACACTCCCCACCAAATTTTCAGTTTTCTTCTAGCATTGTCAATATTTTCTCACCTTCTCGTCCCCTCTTCACTTCTATTTCTATCTATTTTGTAAGTACAGTTCTGCTTTAATAGTTTTTTCATAGACTATTGACTCTTTCTTTGCTTTTTTTCTCTATGTACTACATATGACATTGTTTGTATTTTCTATATCCATTCATCCATTTTCTATATCCATTCATCATTCATAGATGGGTCCTATAATTCATTTCCATGTCTTAGTTATTATAAATAATGCTACAGTGAACACATGATTTCAAGTATCTATTTGAGATTCTGATTTCTGTTCATTTGGATATATGACCAATATACAGCATAATCATCAGATAGTTCTACTTTTAATTTTTTTTTTGTCCCCTAAATTCCCAATACAGACCAGGCAAGGGTCTGGGTTGAGGTGTATTTGGGGTGCATTTACTGTACCTCCTCTTTCTATACAGTCAGTGTGAAGAACACAGCCTGTGATAAGAATTGGGAGGCCTTATTTATTTATTTATTTATTTATTTATTTTTCTTTTCTTTTTTTTTTAACTTTTTTTTTTCACCCCCGTCTTCAGTGCAAGTTCCCCACCACCAATATCCCAAATCTCCCTCCCTCCCAGCCCACCCCCACCTGTACTCCATACAGGTAACCATAAAGTAACCTTTGAATTGCTTTTCTTGTAATGATTAATAGTCCCATTATAGTGTATAGTTTCCCTTTACTCTTCATCTTTAAGATATTCCGTTTATTCCCAATAATAATTGGTACAAGTAATGCCTAATTGTGTGTTTTGATATTTATTTTTATAATTAGTAATGTTGAGCACTTCTTTAATATCCCTGGTGGCTGCACATGTATTCTTTTGAAAAATTTTATTAATTTACATACCTTGCTATTAAAATGTTGTTTGTGGAAAAGTTTGATAATAAATCAGTAGAATTGTATATATTTTAGGTATTAATCTATATCATATGATTTAAAATATTTTTTTGCCACTCTGCAGTGGTACTTAGGGTTTGCTCCTGGTTCTGTGTTCAGGGATAATTCTAGCATTCTGGCTTTGGTCAGCTGACCATATGAGGTCTAGTCATTTAAGCCATATGGGAAAATGCTCCCACTATCCTCTAGTCTATGATTATTTTTAATTAATAATTTAATAGGCTATTTTTTATTTTGTTGTTTTATTTGATGTAATGTTTTTTTTTAACTTTTGAGTTGGAGATATAGCTTAACAGGCTAAAACACATATTTTGTGCACAGAAAATCTAGGTAATTTCAAATAACCTCTGTTCCCCTGATTACTTCCAGGAATCATTTCTGAGTACAGAGCTGATAGTAGGCCTTTGGAACTGCCAGCTGTGGCCCACACTCCATCTACCCACATTTATTTTCAGTTATATATAAACCTAATTGCATTATTTTTACTTTAGCTTTTATCTAATTAGTGTCAAATACAAATACAAAGACCAATTACACAGCACACAAAGGATTTTTTTCCTTTGTATATTTCAAAAAGTTTTTCAAATTCGGTCTTGCATTGAGTCTTTGATTCTTTTTTGGATTACTGTTTGCATGCATTTGTCTTTGATGGCTCCCAATTTTGTCTTGACTCCTCTCCTCTCTTTTTCTTTGCTGCCTACAACTCAATGTCAATACGCAATTTTTATTGCATTTTACTATACATGTCGATTGTTGAAAGTACAATGTTTATATAATGTTTATATTTATGATAAATATTTCATTTGCGTTTTCCTATAAATCACTCTAAACTCCTAGTTATTAGTAAATCTCTCACTCTTTAGGAAAAGAAAACAGGAAAAACCTAATCAAGACAATATGACTAGTAAATAAGAGAGAAGAACTAAGAAATGTAATTTATGATATGCATGGTTTGGTATTGTTAAGAATCTTGTTATAATATAAGAAAAACAAAGCCTAGCAATATTAGTTATATAAACATGCTTATTTATTTTACCGGATGCCATTTTTTTCAGTAGGTTAAAATAATCCTTCTGGGACTGGAGCAATAACACAGTGAGTAGGGTGTTTGCCTTTCACACAGTCAACCCAAGACTGACCTGGGTTTGATACTCTGAACCTATATGGTCCCCTAACCTGCCAGGAGCAATTTCTGAGCACAGAGTCAGGTTAACCACTGAGCCGGGCCAGTTGTAGCCCAAAAACTAACCACCCAACCAAGGAAATAAATAAAATAATTCTTCGTAGAAGAATTATAATGTTAAAATAGAGCCTATAGTTCTTGTCAACATAATATTAGACACCTAGATTCTTATTCCCATTATAAAAGTTTAAAGATCAGGTTTTGATGATCAGAAGCCTCAGTAACTATACTTGAATCAGGAATTGGAACTATTTCTAGACCCTAGTTGAGTGATGATGTACACAACTAAACTGCATCTTTCCATCAGACACTTTTTTGCAAACCATAGCTGACTGTGTAAGGTGCTGAGGTAGCTGCTTTGGACAGTATGCATAATTCAAATAAAATATTTTTGGAGAACAGAAAAAAATGAAGTGTCCACACATACAGCTGTTGCATGATATTGAAAATAGAAATGGAGAAATAAAGTTCAGAGAAATAGTAGGACACATTCAAAGTAAGGAACCATTACTTTTAAAGTCATGTTTTTAATGGTTAAATTACAGATATTAGAAGAAATCTAAGAAGATATTCCTGATTATCAACCATATTTTAATTATAGTTAGATAAGATATAATAGTGTTAAAATTATGGCACTTTTAATACATTTGATATCCACCACCAGTGTTGCCAATGTGACCATAACCTCTACAACTTACCCTGTATCTTTTAAAGTCTCACTTTAATCCCCCATCTCCAAAACGAGTTTGTTTTGTAATTAAATCTATATTAAATCTAAGAGGAAAAATCTAATGTGAGGAATACAAAAGGTGATTTCAAAACTGGACAGGGATAAAAAAACAATAAGGGTGAAGTAAAAGTGTCATAGCATTTTGGTGGAGATTCAAATTCATGGAAAACAACTATTATTGACTAATGTGTACAAAATAAACTCTCAAATTTTATAATAAACAGGTAGAATGTAATTACTGTAGAGTAGTATTTCTCAATCAAAATAATGTTGCTATGAAGGAGTATGTAACGATAGATAGAAATATATATGGCCATAAAAAGGTAGGAGAGTGCCCCTTACATTTGTGGTTGAAGTCAAGAATGCTACTGTTTAAAAAAAGCTTAGATCTAATTAGCACAAAAGATTTCTGATCTAAGTGTTAATAATGATGAAGTTAAGAAACATTGTTGTAATGGAGATTTAAAAATAACAATAATACCAAAAAGGAAATGTTTACTATTCTATTAGGTAATATTTGCTGAATTAGCAGAAGTGATACTAGAGTAGTAATAGTCAATGTCCAATTAAAATTAAAAAATATTGTTCCAATTGCTGGAGCAATATAATCAGTGAAAAAGAGTATTAATGAGCAAGGGCTATTCCTTTTAGAAGTTTGCTTTTTCTAAGAAGTCCATACAAACAATTATTTGAATCCATTTTCTCAGACTTTTTCTTTCCAATTTTCTTGTCTTTTTCTTTCTTCCTATTCAATTTAAGTTCTAGTCATTAGAGGCACTATTGCAAACAACCACAAATTCTCAGTTATTTTTATTTTTTGTATTCACTTATAATACCACAATGTTAGTAAATGTAAGTGAAATCCTAATCACCCCACTTTTTATTTATTATATCACTCTTAGAATAGGCTTTTATTATGGTCCCATATCTCTTTAATAGCGCAATTACACTGCAATTTGTTGAATGAGTCTTTCACATTTCTTATCACCTTACAATTTATTTGCCCTTTTTCCTACCAGAATATCAGCTTGATAACATACCCTCAAACATATATTGGAAAATAGGAACAAAAGCTGAAAAAATAGAAAGATAGTACATGGTTTAAAGTATATGCCTTGTATGTAGCATATTTTCCCAAATATTGGCACATAAGCATTTCCAGGTCTGGTTCTGGAGGCTCCCCAGCACCACTCCCAGCTTCACAGTACCTGAGAAGCAGTATCTTGCTTTGAGCTGGTAGCATTGTTGGCCAAGATCACATGGAAAGGCCTCTGAGTTCCCAGATTTAAAAAAAAAAAAAAGAATGAAAAATTCACTCAAGTAACTACCATTCATCTAATTGAATTTTCTTTTTAATTTCTGCCTCTAATATTTTGTGAAAAGTCTTTATATATATAAATATATATATATATATATAAAACTTTTCATTCTTACCCTAATACTTCTATTCTACCTTGAAAATCAAAATGAAACTTTTCTATAACCACTTCGTTTACCATATCTCTTGGTTTCTCTCCAAACTGTGCCAGGTATATTGACCACATGATGGCTACCCTCATTATCAGTAATACCAGCATAATTTTTAAAAGCTTCACAGTAAGATTGCACTCCATTCTTTAAAAAAAAGACATCAAAATTTTTTAAATATTTACATTATGATATAAAGTTCAAGATTCTAAAAAAGAAACTTGAAAATCAAGAATTGAGATATTTTGTAGAGGTCAGAGTGATGTGGCAGAATTAATATCTAAAAAATAAGAGCCTAGGGGGCTGGGAGGTGGCGCTGAAGGTAAGGTGCTTGCCTTACCGCGCTAGCCTTGGACGACCACGGTTCGATCCCCCATGCCCCATATGGTCCCCCAGGCCAACCAGGGGCGACTTCTGAGCGCATAGCCAGGAGTAACCCCTGAGCGTCACTGGGTGTGGCCCAAAAACCAAAAAAAATAAATAAATAAGAGCCTAGGACAGACAATTCTGCATCATTAATATAGTTAGGGTTTGATAATATGATTTTACCATTTGGCAAAAGCATAAGGAACTTTTAATACTCAAAGTCATCACTTCAGTGATACTTTACTTTCTCCAAATAATACTGGCAATACTTTCTCCAAACAATACTTATAAGAGTTCTTAATAAGGAACCACACTTTAAATTAAATATTAACAAATGCATTTTCTCCTTTAGCAGTCAATAGTTCCCCAAGCACCATTTAAAAAGTCTTCAAATAAAATAAGCATTTTGTCTCTGGAGTCCATCCTAGGCTGGTAACATTTCCAGGTGCAGGCCAGAAGGCCTCTGAGAGGCATCTGTGTCTATAACCACAAGAATGGCTCTATTCTATGGCCACAAGAGGGTAGTTATTAATTGGCATGTGGGGAAGATCCAGTGGCCCTAAGGACTTAAAAATTCCTTGTTGAAGATATGCCTGTCGGAAAAACATGAAAGCTGGCTAAAAAAATTCAGAATAGAAAAACAAAAAAATGATTATTTGGTCCTTTCAGCATTTTCAGGAAGTGATGTACTTTCATCAGTTGCTAAAATTACCACAGCATTATAACGTTTTTAGACATCAGCCCTGAACAGGATAAAACAGGTGCTTGAAATTTGGAACTTAATTGTTGTTCATTCCGTACCCAGGAGCTTAAATATTGTGTCTATCTTTCTGTCTCTGCTGCTGTCTCTGTCTCTGTCTGTCTGTCTGTATGTATGTCTCTTTCTCTCTCTCTCTCAATAACATTGTCCTCAATGATTAAGGAGAAAAAAAGAAAATATGCCATTTACTCTATGATGGAATTTAGCCTTCAAAAAACAACAAATAAAGAAACAAAAAAACATATTAGAAAGGCACAGAACTCAGAAAGTTCAGAGCGGAGAATTTGTAATAGAATTTATTATTACATAAAGCAAAACTGGCAACCTGTGGAACTGATCCATAATGAGGGATAAAAGTCAAATTGGTATGTAATAATCCCAGACTAGTTTCAGACATATAAGACTAAAATTGTGCAATTCAGGGAACATGCCATGGTGACAAATCTTCAACTTCTATAGTAAAATAATCAGAATCATATCTTTCTAATGTCTCTGCTAGACCTGGTCACATTACAGAATTCTTGAAAGAAAATATGTGTGAAACAAAGGAAGGAATCCCCCCAAAACCTACCAGTAATGGGATATACATAACAAGTTTTGCCAACCCAGAAAGGCATGACTTGATGGATATGACTGGTCTATACCTACTTCCATAAAGAAATGGACATTTCTAGAGTGGTTTGGTGTTGTTCAGAGAGCTAATTTCTCATGAAACATTCATTCTAAAGAGGGTAACTAATAAATATTAAAATATATTGCCAGGGAAAGATGAGAAATTAAAAATAATGTAAAAAAAAGAATTAGGAAGAGTCAGGTGTAGCCACTTTTGAAAGAATGGTGAAATAATTATCTGAGGAGCTGATATTTCAATGCAAGTTCCCATGTTCAAGAAATTTAATGTCCGTTGAGTCCACCAAAATGAGAAACTTTCAGATTGAAATAATGTAGGTAAGCAAAGTTTGATAAGAAACCACTGAAAGAAAAGAAAGTTGTTTGACAACGCAGTGGAAGAGTTATTTTAGATTACATCTTGTAGGACCTGGGAAGGACTTTCGGAGATTTTTCTAAGTGAATGAAAAGTCATATGAATAAATATGAATTGATGTTTATTTTGATTTTATTAAAATTATTCTTGAGAAAAGTAGATGGCAACATTGACTTCAGTGGAATCATGGTAGAAATGGGTACAATAGTAGAAATGATTGGATTTGGTTAAAGGATTGAGAAACTGTAAAAAGAACACTGGTATATTGAATTTGAATACCTATAGAATACAGAACTAAAATTTAAAATTAAAGCTCTCAAATGTTGAACAAGAGCTTCCATATATCCAGCAGTAGAGACCATGAAGGTAACCTTGTCACTTATTATAAGGAAAAGGTTTACTTGAAATTATAGTGGATAATTATCTTTTGTTTTAAATAAAAAGCATGTCTAGACAAAAAGGCATTAGAGAGATTTTATATTTTCCTACTTGCTCCTCTCTAAATTCAGGACAAAGATATTTAAAACCTACAAATCTTGTAGGGGCAATGAACAACTTAACATTAAATCTGAATTGTGGAATTTCTGTTTTTGGCTAAGTAGTGACTACTACTTTATATCCCTTCATCTCTACAGTAAGAATGACCACAGGTTGCTTAAATGTGTTGCAGCTGAACCACAATGCATCTGCTATAATCTGGGTGTGAACACAGCCATCTGGAGAGGGGAAGCACCCAGAGTTCCAAAATAGCTTTTAGACAGCATCCTCTTTCAAGCTAGATATATTTCATTAACTCACCCTGTCTACATGGAGCACTGTCTTTTTTTCCAGGTCTCAAATATCCCTTTAAATAAAGAAACTAACCTTTATCAGGATTTTCACAGCAGGTGTGCTAAGACAGAGACACAAAACCCAGGTTCCCAGGTAGAACAATACTCCCAGTTTCTCTCCCTAGCCAAAAGCTTTTACTTCCTTTCCCCCCCCCACACTTGACTCCTTCTAAAACAACACCCCTAAACCAAATGCATTCAGTCTATACCACAATCTTCCTATGCTAGAATGTGAATGAATCTCTGACCTATAGGGACCTCTTGAAGTTTCATTTGTGATAGATCTAAGAGTAAGGATGATTTTTCCTCCTAGTTCTTTCTAATGTCACCTTTATTAGTGCCATTACTGAGGTAATAGCCAGTGGAAAAGAATGAGAGCATTTTATTTCTCATCTTTCACTCACTCTCCTTGATAAAGAATATGGGACTCAATTAAAAGAACATTGTTATGTGTTACAAAGGACAATGGCATCTTTAAGACCCTCTCAGTGCACAATCAAGGTTGGGCCTTGACTTTGTCCTTCCTCTAAAAATTCCACCATATAGCTCTTTTGCATTTTTTTCATATCACGTGTCTGGTAAAACCTGCATTTTTGTCAATTTCCTAAGATGAATAGAATACACTTTCTAAATATCAATCATCAAGTTTCTGTTTTTAGCACTTGCTCCTTAACATTGGGGGTTTTTGAGGAGATTGTTTGAAAAGAGGATCATCTTCTACAGAAGGCCTAAAATTGTTGGTGGTATATTATAAAATATTAAAGATTAATCAAAATATAAAACATACATAAAGTATTTCCAATCTATTTACAAAAATGTCTTTCTCCTCTTAGGTGCAGACTCACCATATAAAATTTTTAATTCTTCCAGAAAAATAGAGTCCTCAATGATTTTGATGTGATCAGGTCTTCATTTTTTGGAAAGGGTTATGAAATATCAGTTCCTCTTAGGAAAGGAATGCTGATGAACTAAGATGAAGAACAGGGGAAGAAAATTATTTGAAGGACCCAACTCTGGTCAAAAGGGAAGTCTTGGTTGGTTCGAATCCCAGTGTTCCATTTGGTCCTCCGTGCCTGCCGGAGGCTATTTCTGAGCAGATAGCCAGGAGTGGGGCATATAGGTATTCAGAAAACCATTTATGACGTTTAAATAGTGACTTAACAACTAGAATTTAATGTTTATAATAGTAAATGGGATGTGGATTACTTCTCAAAGAAGTAGAAAAGAAGAACAAAATTTAATATACGAACTTTCATCAAGTGTTATATCTACTACTGGGTCTTTTAGTGCTGGTGGGAGCTTTGGTGGTGGAGTACCTACTGGTATTTATGAGTTACTCACCACTGTGTATTCAAAAATTACACCTGGAAGGCTCAGAGAAAATATGGGATGCCAGGAATCAAATCTAGGCAGATCACATGCAAAACAAAGCAAATGCCATACCTGCTATATTATTGCTCTGACTCCTACTTACTAGCATTTTTTCCTAGAGAATATGCCCTACTCATCTGAATTTTGCAATCCTAATCCATTAAATTGCTTGTTAATTTTAAGTATTCCTGCAAGAATATTTAATAATTTAACAATAAGGATAGTACTTAAAAAAAGAATTCAACAAATATTGGGCATAATTACCAATACCCATCAGAGAAATTTAGCAACTTTATAATTAAGCATGGATGTGGGCAATAAGAAGTATATCTACTAAAGTAGCTACAAAAATTCTGGAGAATATTAAAAAGTATATTTTCTCAAATAAGAGAAAAATTTTCCATAAATACAAAAAATGGGTTCTTATCTAAACATTCTTTTATTCACTTAGTTAATCCGGACATTAGGGGGAATGGCAAAGAATATTATATGATAATATATCTCTTTCTGTGATTCTATTTTTATCTATAGATATCTACAGAAATAAAACACTGAACAGTTTCCTAGAAACCTCATCTCTAAGTAATTCTAACCAACTGCTCATCATTATTGGAGTGTTTGACCAAATTGACATTTTATTCAGAAATCTGTGGGCATAAGAAGAGGAACTATCTGGTTCCCATTAATCATAACAGAAGCAGCTCAAAATCACATAGATTTTTCATATTTAAGATAGAACATCAGTATTAGGATAGAGAAGAGTTTCCACAAGAGACTTGACCATTGTAGTGCCACGAATAATTTTTTTAAAAAAAATTACAGTGCTCTTTCTGCATTGCCCGTTAATTGTGAAATGAAATTAGACACCGCTCCGCACAATCCTGACTTCAATGTGGGATGTACAGATTCCAGAACCTTTAATGCAGAGGCATGAGATCAACAACAGAGACTGTGCAAGTTATAACTGTATGGGCATTGCAGACAATGACCAGGATTGGACAAACTGGTTTGGCTGGAGCCTAGAAATGGTCTTCTGTCAGGAAACTTCAGGGGTAGGGTCTCCTTGAACTTAGGCCAAAGTTTTTCCTTTCCATGACCCCCATACTTTGGTGGGTCCATGCAAATGATAATTGCCACACTAATGTTATTTTTACAGTGCTCCTTTGACTCCAAACCTTAAAAAAAGTTGATGGTCACTATCACTAACAGTTATAAATAGCACAAACTTGAGAACAACAATCCATGTTAATTTATAAGAATTGTGTCCTTGTAGTGTATTATAAATAATGCACTGTATGTGGTACTGAATAGTTGCATCATGCTGATATATTTAATTTTGTGTGTATCCTGTAATTATGTCATAATGTTTTCATAGAACTTACTGTAAAGAACAAGACATACCTTTGATGTACTATACTAAGCATTGAATGTGTTTGAGTTAATACTTCCTTATTAAAAATTACAGTGGCTTATTATCTTTTAGTCATATGTAAAATAATTGAATAGAAGAAATAAATATGAGCAGTGAAATGTACATATAATATATAATAAGTATAAGTATATACTACAGTAAATAATAAGTAATAATAAGTATATAAGTATATGTAATAAGTATATAAATATGTAATATATACAATATAAGTAGTGTAATTAAGCAAAACTTTAATTCTACAAATGGTTTGAGTTAGTTTCTCATTGTTGCTTAGAAAATGATAACACGGGCCCGGAGAGATAGCACAGAGGCGTTTGCCTTGCAAGCAGCCGATCCAGGACCAAAGGTGGTTGGTTCAAATCCCGGTGTCCCACATGGTCCCCTGTGCCTGCCAGGAGCTATTTCTGAGCAGACAGCCAGGAGTAACTCCTGAACACCGCCGGGTGTGACCCCAAAACCCAACCCCCACCCAAAAAAAGAAAATGATAACACGGGGCCGGGTGGCGCTGAAGGTTAGGTGCCTGCCTTGTCTGCGCTAGCCTAGGACGGACCGCGGTTCGATCCCCCGGTTTCCCATATGGTCCCCCAAGCCAGGAGCGACTTCTGAGCACATAGCCAGGAGTAACCCCTGAGCGTCACCGGGTGTGGCCCAAAAACCAAAATAAATAAATAAATAAATAAATAAATAAATAAATAAATAAATAACACATTTGGTTTAAAACTATATAAATGTATTATTGGACAATTCTGGAGGTCAGGTATATGAAACCAAATACTCTATATTGTGCAGATAATGTCGTTTCTCTTGGAAGCTCTGAGGGGAAATTTGCTTCTCTTTTCTTATAGCATCTAGAATCAACCGGTGTTCTAGGCTTTGACTCTCTAATTACATCACTCCATATTCCTCCTTTGTAAGATTGGCATCTTTCTACTCTTTAAAGCAGCATTGCAATATTGCCATCATTCTATTCTGTAATAAAACTTCTTTTTGCTTTAAATATAGGGACATTAATATTGCGTTATGGGCCCAATAAAGATTATTTATAATATTATCATCTCATAACCCTTAATTTAATCATATCTTCACAATTTTTGTCAGTTAAGGTAACTGACCAAATCCAAGAATTAGTATGTGTACATTCTGAAAAGGGACATGATTCAGTCTGCTTCTAGCCATTTAATTGCCCTGTTTTTTCCTGTATTCTCAAATGAACAGTGGGCAAACATGCAATCCAAAATGAAAGAAGACCTGTAAATTATAGAAGTAGAAGGGATATCAAAGACCAATATGCAGCTTATTAATAACTTATTAATAACTTTAAGGAATTCAGATTTGAGAAGTTCAGTGTGGAGGATACACTTACCCTAAATTGGGAAATAAACTTTTATCTCACAAGACATAATTGTAGCTACTCAAAGTGAGCACTTCATTTCTCAAATTGCCTAAACTCTGAATGGCCTAATCTTTGTCAGTAACTGGAAGCTAGATCTTGAATGAAAATATCATAAAAGAACATTCCAGTACTGTCTGAAAGACAAATGCAGACATAAACATTACAATCAAACAATAGCTAGTCTTCCAAAAGATGATGATCCCCAAAAGGGTCTTTTTAAAATAATATATAGAGATTTCTAAGTGAAAAAAAAAAAAGAACCAGATCATGAAACTAACAAAAAGTACTATACACTATGAGCTATAATAACGTTTTGAATTTTCAGTTAGTCAACTCACATATGCTAATAATTCTATCTCTTAGTTAATGTAAGATACAGATAAATAGAGCCCTTTAAAACAGAAAGGTAACTTATTAGGGTATAACATTCCTAGTACTCAGTTCTTTTGTTGCGTGCTTTTCCATCCTAATTAAAATTTAGAATTGTTGATGTTATATTCTCATCAGTATATTTATTTCTATACTGATTATCTTACATATTTAAAGGTTTCTTCACATATATATTTATTTGATTTTAAGTAGGTTCAAGTCTGTGATTATACTTACCCTTCTTAAAAAAACAATGAGTCCCACAAAGTTATTTCTTCACACAGGTCTCCAATCATTTTTTACCTCAAACATAAAATCAACTGTTTGGTTTATTTTGGGGGGGCACACCTGGTGACACTCAGGGGTTACTCCTGGCTATGTGCTCAGAAATCGCTCCTGGATTGGGGCACCATATGGGACGCAGTGCCACCGCTTCAGCCCCCAAATAAACTGTTTTAATAGCATATCTGGCTAAAGAAATAAGGCAGATCATTCCTAGAGATCTCTGTCTTAGAGGCTCTGTTGCCCCAAGCCTAGCATGTCTAGTACAAAGATCAATAAATATATGTCTACACTCCTTTACCCATTGTTATTTAGTGGTTTTGTTAGCATAAAAAAGATAACAGTACCTGGAGGAATTAAATATCTATGGATGCTGAGCTCAGCAATTTCCTAAATAGGTAATAATTCCAAGCTTGGAACCATACTACATGCTTAAATCACAATGTTCCTAACATTATATATGATTGATACTATATATATTATATAGCTGGTATGAATATATGTATTAAACTGATGTCAGATACAAAGGTGCTTTTTACTTAATGTGTGCTCATTTTTCTTTACTGATATCATTCCAATAAACCTAGTTTGTCATTCTTTTACTTAATACTTCAGCTTTTTAGATTGTTCAATCTTGAACAAATATTCAAGATTGATGTCCCAATATATTGGGTTTCTTTTTCTCATTTCTACCTGAATTTTGTGAGATAAATGTTATTATAAAATATAAATCATGCATAAAAATAAAGGGAATGACTAAATTCTATTATCTGCAGATGTTTACTCAATATTCTAGTAAAATATTTGCCAAATATTCTCTATGACTGTGCAATTGTGTGCATATGAAATTATCCTTACCTACTTTTACCTCTGAGTCCCCCATGGTGAGTGTCTAATTTCACATATAATGACTATGTGATCTAACTTTGTACATGTTATGTTTCTGTGCATTGAAATAAATCTTATTTTTCCCAATTCAAAACAATACTTTAGATAGTCATTTTATTGAACTTTTCTGTGCATTTTCTGTTAACCTGTAGAGCATTGATGACCTCACAGTATGATTCTGTATGTCTGTGCACATGCAGGTATACACATATGCATACATACAAGCAAGCATACACCCACACACCCCAGACATCTTTCTTCTTCATATATTTGTCCTGCTAGATATCTGGCCTTGAGGAATTGACTGACATCTACTTTATTTATTCTATCTTTTTAAGTAAACATTTTTGTTATGGTATATTACTCTCATGCCAGACTTTCTGTGAACAGGAAAAAAAATTGCTCAGTGAAAAGAAGCAGAGAACTGAAGTTAAATTTTGTTTTGTTTTGGGGCAACACCCAATTGTGCTCAGAATTTATTTATGGCTCTGTGCTCAGAAATTCCTCTTGGCAGGCTCAGATTCCCACATGGGATGCTGGGTGTCCAACCCAGGTAGGCTATGAGCAGGGCAAAATCCGACCTACTGTGCTATCACTGAGACCTTCAAATCTTTTTAATTATTTAGCATGATATTTCATAGGAAAAGTCAAATTTAGTTTTCTTTTTTTATGGGGGGGGCATACCCGTTTGATGCTCAGGGGTTACTCCTGGGTAAGAACTCAGAAATTGCCCCTGGCCTGGGAGGACCATATGGGACGTCAGGGATCTAACTGAACTGCGGTCCTTCATTAGCTAGCTCTTGCAAGGCACAAGGCTTGCCTTACCTCTAGTGCCACTTCTCCGGCCCCAATTTTCTCTTATTTCAAAACAGTATGATGCTCAGTTACTTCAGTTGTTGACATCAGTTAGGTCTTTTCTTTTTCATGTAGCTGTTTGAAAGCTTCCTTTGTCACTATTTCTGCTCGTTGTGCATGAGAAAGTAAGACTTTGAGTCTTCTTTATACCACCAAGACATTGGTTTCTCTTAGCATTGTATGTTTCTATTCTAATTAATGTGATATCAAATAAAATTCTAATTTGATTTGAAAGTCTTTTCAATACTAGAGTGTAGAGAAAGGTGATTTAAAGCAAATATTCATCTTAATTCACTTACTGGCTATGCAAAGATCTTTGCACAGAAATATATAACCTTCCTTCCTGCCATTGTAACCACTAAAAGATGCTCAAATCCCCATCCCCAGAGAATATCAAAAACTGTTTTGAAAAACAAGTGTATTTAGCTTCTCCAGATGGTATCAAAAGATACTGCAGGGCTTTGGTGGCAAAGCTTCTGAAAAAATTCAGCTTTTTTGATTTATGTTTGAGCTAGGCAATATTTTCAATACAAAATAAAATCTCCAAATAAGAATGAATCAAATAAGGTAGACTTCTATTATTTTTCACATTTAAACCTAACTGTAAGACTAAGTTCAGAGCTATTCTCAAAGAGCCCTCATGAATCTAGATCTTCCTATATTATTGCTCTAACAGATATGGCTTTATTTCTCAGAATGTTTCAATGTCTAATATAATTCCCTGCACAGATACTACATCTGTAGTACAAAGAAAGAGGAATGAGGAAGAATAGAGACCATCATGCTTTCGCTTTAAGCACAATTCTTCATAATGATAACACATGATCATCTTGATGACTTCAGGAACATAGTCACCAAAATACAAAACACTGAAGATAAAACTAAAAAATGGGCTCTTTATCTGAGGTCACCAGCTAACCACTTCTCATATTTGGAAACTCCATTTCTGAAAAAAATAATATTTTTAAGAAAAATAGTCATTTTTACCACACATATTATAGCTAAGTTTTAATAGTGCTGCACTTTTTACACTTTCCAATAGTGAATTAATCCTCATAATAAGCCTTTTTTTGTGATTTAGTACGATATTCTATAGTAAGTGTAACTATCTTTTATGTCTACATCCTATGAAAGGCAAAGTAGAAAGTTTTTTTTAGAGTGGGGGTGGGGTGGGGAGGAGGGAGATTTGGGACATTGGTGATTAGAATGTTGCACTGGTGAAGGGGGCTGTTCTTTACATGATTGAAATCCAACCATAATCATGTTTGTAATCAAGATGTTTAAATAAAGATATTATTCCTGGCTCCATGCTCAGAAATTGCTCCTGGCAGGCACGGGGGACCATATGGAGCACCGAGATTCGAACCGATGACCTTTTGCATGAAAGGCAAACACCTTACCTCCATGCTATCTCCCAGGCCCCTAAATAAGGATATTATAACAGTAAAAAGAAAAGGAAAAACTCACTACTAGAAAATATTTCTAGTAATATTTCCTAGTAATATTTCCTCTATTATCCTACATGTATATATTGCAATCTAAGTTACATTGTCTTTTCTTGTTTCTACCTTTTACAATTATTGATTTTATAGCTTGACTACCATCACAAAAAAGAAAATCCTATATATACATACACATATACACTTATATTTCTTCTCTCTATACTATATACATTGAATACAGCATCAGGGCATAAACTTGATAAATATTGTTGAATTAATAATGATTACTTCTGGGACTAGAGCAGTAAGGCATCTGCCTTGAGCGTGTTGGACTGTGGTTCAATCCCTCAGCATCCCATATGGTCCCCCAAGCCAGGAGCGATTTCTGAGTGCATAGCCAGGAGTAACCCTTGAGTGTCACCAGGAGTGGTTCAAAAACTAAACAAAAAAAAAAGATTACTTCTTAGAAAACCCTTGTTTCTTGCAATTCAAGCAGAGAAATCTCCCCATCTGTAAGATTCTTTTTCATGTGAATAAAAAATTTGGAAAAATGGTGATGCACTCAAAGGTTATTCTCAGAGATGAAAGAGAGATAGGTAGGAATTACAAGAAACTACCAAAACACATATAACTTTATGACATGAATAGATTTTGTTTTGGAATAGGTTTGAATTTTGCAGTGATGTTTAGGATTTGAGTCTATCCATTCTATACTAACTTGAAGACTCCATCACTACTATTAAAGGCCTCTTTAGGTTTAAGGTCTATATTGATTTTGGAGGTCAAAAGAAAGATGATTGATGGGGTTGGAGTGATAGCCCAGCAGGTAGAGTGTTTGCCTTGTATGTGGCCAATCTAGGTTCAATCCCTGGAATCTAAATTGACCCCCACGCCTCCCAGGAGTGTTATCTGAGTGCAGATCCAGGAGTAACTCCTGAGTTCTGCTGTGTGTACCCACTCAAAAAAAAAAAAAAGAAAAAGAAAGATTATTGCAAGAGTATAACTAAACCAACTTCAACTAATATTATGATATAATTATTTCATATATTATATGGATCATTATATCTTTATTCTTAGCCAAGGTTAACATTTTATTTTATTTATCAAGTTGACATTCTTCTTTATATTTGTCTGAAAATTAAGTATGTATAAAATGTTATTCACAAGACCCCATCAAAATAGGGTGATGGATGATATGCATACATATCTAATGTTAGTTTATTGTGTGACTTCACCATTCCCTCACATGCTTTCTTCCTACAACTCTGACTTGTATCTAAGTTGTTCATATTGATAATTATAGTGATACTAGCTCTAATATCAATAATATATTAATCTATACTATTTATCTATTAAAAGGAAGAAAAACCTTTCCATTTCTAAGAACTTCATGAAACTTAAAAGGAATTTTGCTAGGTAAAATAACTTGTACAGAGAAAGACAAATACATATTTACCTACATGTGAAATATTAAACAATCCTATAGATACAGAGAACAAAAAGGGAGTTCTTCTGTTGACAAAATGGATAAAAGGTCTCAAATGGTGCAATCCTTCAGCTATCAAATAAATAAATCATGGGGATATAATTACTGCATTGTAACTAATTCCTACATGGTATTATCTATTTGAAGTTTGCAAGTTTAGTAGATCTTAGAAACCTTCATCACAAAAGGATAATGGCTATATGGGAGCATGTATTGTGTTTTTATTATATTACATATATAAATAAAATCATTCTACTATATACCTAAAATCCATGTTATATAGCATATAAACTTCAATAAAACAATCAGCATCATTAATTTAATTATTAATGTATCTCTTGATAAGCACTATGAATTAATATTTTAATCTTCAGAAATGTCAACTAGGAGCCAATGTTAGTACACTTCAAAAAATGAAAACATTGCTGGGGCTGGAGTGGTAGTGCAAATTTTAAGGTGTCTGCCTTGCACACACTAGCCTAGGGCATACCATGATTCCATCCTCTGTCATCTCATATGGTCCCCAAGCCAGGAGCTATTTCTGAATGCATAGCCAGGAGTGGCCCCTGAGTGTCACCGGGTGTGGCCAAAAAACAAAACATAAAAAAGAACAAAACAACAAAACTTCCACTACAGTTTTTTTGGGGGAGTCACACCTGGCAGCACTCAGGGGTTACTCCTGGCTCTATGCTCAGAAATTGCCCCTGACAGGCCAGAGAGAACCATATGGGATGTTGGGATTTGAACCAACATCCTTCTGAATGCAAAGGAAAAACGACTTACTGTTATACTATCTCTTCGGCACCTCCACTACACTTTTAGTAACTCTTCATTTTTATGATATTTCCCGTTTTTCTATTTCAGTCTGGATAACATAAGAAGCCTCAAATGCCTATTGTCAACTAAAGGAAGTGGAGAGAAGACCATCATGTGAAATACCAGGAAAGGAGGAAAATCATATGCACAGGAACATGTGAACATTTCCTGTAGAGTGCTGCAATGCAGAATTAGTCTATACAAAATGTGAATGTATTTTGCTAATAAAAATTATATTTTATAGCTTTTACTTTTAATAAAAGCAAATTTGTATACAGAGAAATTTTATTATAAAATATTGCTTAATTTGATATCACTAATCACCTTGCATAATCAAAATATTTACTCCAGTTAAGACATTTCTTTACTAAAATTTTCTTTATAACTCCCCAAATATGTAATTTTTTTAATTTAAAGCACTAAATGTTTTCTGCCTTGTGTTTTCACATACAAAGTAATATTTTCTACATGAAATTTGAGTTCGGTGAGGTTAGAGATAAACACTGTATCTTAGTGATGTTCTCTTTTTGTTTTGATTTGCAAAGTTAAAGAAAATTGGGCATTTCAAGTGGACTGAAAGTAATAAAAACTAGGAATTCAGGTAATGGATCTGTGACCCAAGGTTCTGCCTTAAAAGCCTGATTTTAATGCCCAGTGCCACTATATATGCCAAGAATGATCAAAGTAGCTTGGCTATCTGTGCCTGGCAGTTCAACTATCTGTGATTTCCAGTGACACAAGTAAATCACAGCAGTACTTATAGTCAGGTATATGCCAAGTACCACACATAAAATACCTAACTCCTAGAGAACAGATCAAGTAGAATGTGCATGTGAACCACAACTAAGGAATTTAACATTTGGCAAACACCACTTCATGATTGGGGAGCACCATGACCCAATGTGTGAACATCACATCTTTATACATTTGTTCAGATCATCCAACATCAACAAAGGGAAGAGAAGCCAGTGAGATTGATGGGTTTGATCTCTATTATATAGAGTAACGCAGGCTTTTAAGGTTTAATTTTACTAGAATGTTATTAAAATGCTTACATATATACTATCTATATTATTTACAGAAAATCTCTAATATAAGTATTACCTTTATCTTTCCATTATTTTTATTCCAAATTCATATACTTTGAATATAGTTTATCCAAAGTAACATTAACTGGACTGGGGTCTCTGAATGAAGTCCGTTTGCCATCAGAGACAACTTTAGTTACTGTTTCAGACTGTTTTAGTTTGTCTTGAAGGACATATAAATAGAATCTTCTAGTCCCACAATGATGTGTCAAAGAAAAGTACATCAACACTAAAAACATTCATTTATCAGAAGAAACAAAAGACTTTTCCTCCAGGGAGTTTATTCCTGGGAAAATATTAAAGGACAAACAAGTTAAAGTTTGTCCTTTAATAATGATGGCATTTTTGGAGTCCATATACCTGCAGGGATTCTCTACGGGGATTCTCTAAGTCATACCACCATGGTGACATATATCCCATCAATGACCCCTATAGACAATCCTGTAAGAAGCTATTACAAATCACAGCAATTACATTTATGGAGAACCCACAGGTATCACTGCACTTAACTCCACAGAAACAAATTACAAACTTGTCATTCACTCTATTAACCAATCACTGGAATGATACTGACCAATAGGTGCCTTCCTACCTTCACCATCAACTTCCTTCATCTTGTACAAAGTTCAAATCTATAGTTTAATTCCTTTTCTTTTTTCTTTTTTTTTTTTTTTTTTGGTTTTTGGGTCACACCCGGCAGTGCTCAGGGGTTACTCCTGGCTCCATGCTCAGACATTGCTCCTGGCAGGCACGGGGGACCATATGGGGCACAGGGATTCGAACCAATGACCTTTTGCATGAAAGGCAAATGCCTTACCTCCATGCTATCTCCCGGGCCCCAGTTTAATTCCTTTTCAATGGTAAAAGAAACCAACAATATAAACCTCTGCCTTTTTCATTATTAAATATAATATTTCTAGTCTAAGTTTTATGTGATATAATCTCAAATCCTAGAATAATTAAAATGTTTTAACTCAGTTGGAAAACTCCCAGGACTTTCTAGATGAAAGATTGTACCAGATGTGCTAATATTATCATGGCCAAATTCAGGAGTCAATCTATCAATACATATTTATTTAGTACCTATGGTGTGATGATAACTTGGCTGGGCACAGTGTTTGTAAAATTATTTTGTGGCCTGTGTACCAAAGCACTTACCAGGTTCCTGCACTATAAAATAAAAAAAGAAATTTGGTAATTATGGAAAAAAATCATAACAATTGCTTCACACGAACCACTTTATTAAGTTATTATAATAAACTAAACAAAGACTATAAAATTTTTCTTTGGCTAATGAGAGACTAGGGCTTTGTATCTTTTTTTTTTTTTTTTTTTTTTGGTTTTTGGGCCACACCCAGTGACGCTCAGGGGTTACTCCTGGCTATGCGCTCAGAAGTCGCTCCTGGCAGACACGGGGGACCATATGGAAACCAGGGGATCGAACCGTGGTCCGTCCTAGGCTAGCAGGAAGGCAGCAGGCACCTTACCTCCTGCGCCACCTCCCGGTTCCCAGGGTTTTGTATCTTTAGGATTTCATCAAGAATCAAGAGCCTTCCATTCAATGATCGATTTTAAATTATTTTTATACAGAACTTAGAGAAAGACACAACCAGTGGGATGGTTTTTTAGAGAAAGAAATGATAAATCAGGGGATCTACCAGAAAATTCCAAACTTAAAAAAACTTATATGTATGGATTTCAACTCCAGGTACATTGAGCCAGAAAATTAAAGCATTTACTGGTAATCATGTCAACAGTGACAAGGGCAAATGCTGCGTAGACTCCTCTGACCTCTTCACCTGTAAGATGCTACTCTAAGGACCTGCTTTAATATTCAGATTTCTAGCTTGTAACCCAAGAGTTAAAAATCAGTTCTTTGTCTCAGTCAATGTTTAAATATCATTAATAAGTCTTTGTATCTAATATGCAATCATAGGACTTCTAGTTAATATTACCATCAAAGGACTTCTAAGTAATAATGTTCCAGACTCTTCACTACTCTACTTCACTACACCCTTTCAGTGGTCCTCAAACTACAGCCCGCGGGCCACATGTTGTATTTGTTCCCGTTTTGTTTCTTCACATCAAAATAAAATGTATAGAGTGTGCATAGGAATTTGTTCGTAATTTTTGCTTTTACTATAGTCTGGCCCTCCAATGGTCTGAGGGACAGTGAACTGGGCCCTGTTTAAAAAGTTTGAGGACTCCTGCTTTAGGAGATGACAATGGCGTCTTGGCAATGAAATAATGGCACCGCAATGACAAAATCAAGTATAAGATTATAAATATAAAAAAACCTCACTCGAGGGCATTTAACTCATTATTAGTGGGAGTTTCAAGAACTGAAGTCATGCAGGTTTCATTCTGTTGTTCTCAGTATCTCTAGCCCATTAACTTCAATAGCCATGGAAAGCTCCAATGATGACATCAAGTTTGAGTAAATGTAGAAAATTCTGATAAGCAGATAGGAACACTGTGAATGTTCTAGAAATGGCATGAACAATAGAAGAGGAAGTTTCTGGGGCTTAGCAAATTGCTGAACATGATGCCACTGAATGTGATTTGGGGGGGGGGGTACAATCCCTTTTTCTGTCTCTAGTTTCCAGCCCACCCTGGGAAGTGGATGAATAATTCCTGAAATAATGATGATGACCTGAACTAGCCATGTTTTGTGACATCTGGAAGCCTTCAGGCAGGGACAGTGGACTAGAAAGGGCACATGCTATAATTCTGCCTCTGTCATTCCTAGCTAAACAAAAACAAGGTGAAAAACCTAGGAGTAGCTAGAGGTAATGATTTGTTTCTTGAGTCAAAAATCGCTAGTTGAGCAGAAACTAAGCTTTTTATTTTTAACATAAAATGTTCTCCTTTTTATTTGATGTCTAGAATAAAAGATAGGAGATAAGTGTGAGAAGGAGGGAACACAATGGTAAGTAAAGCAGATGTTTAGATGTAAATATGAAACCACAGTTGTTCTGCATTCCAGAAGTATAGGATTTGACAATCATTACCCGGCAAACAGCTTTAGCTCACTGCACATTTCCTCTCTCTGTGCCCATTTCCAGCGACAGAGCCATCATGAAGAAGGATGTTCAAAGACATCACATCTATAACCTTTGCCAAAGGCACACACAATCTTTGGAAGGAAGACTTTTATTTTCCCTGTCACCTTTAATGCTGGATATACCGGCTAAAAACTGAATTCCAAGTATAAGGTCAGTGAACGGAGGCTTCCTAAAGACACAGAGCTTGAAAAGAAATCTTTGCTGAATGTCACTCCCCTTGCAGCTCACATTTTCCTGATCTAGCCCAAAATGCACTAATTGGCCTTGCTGTGGGTCGACAGCAGAAAGAAAGAAATAGAAACAACAATGCTGTTTGTCCCTGTTCCCCATGGAGACAAACATGCACATAATGAACCCAGGTGTCATTTCAGGCTAATTAATTGAGATGCACACAGGAAAAACCCGACACACCATTTCCTTGTTCACCTCTTGCACAAATTTCTGTATTCTATTCCCACAAAAATCTTGCATTTAGTTCACCCTATGGTTGTGACAGAAGCACTTAGAGATCTAATGTATAAAAATCAGTGATTAAAAATTAATAATTTTCTCTGTCTTTTAAAATTTAATGGTTTTATTATTTATTTTTATAATCAACAGTTAACAACAGCCTAAATAACACCCCTGTAGTACAAATAGCAGGGTCTAATGTCTCAGACCAGTGCTTACTAGCCACTTCCATCTGAGAGGTAGGTCTGATGTTTCAGGATCAGTATATTAAGAAAAACAAAGAAAATGCATTACCTCCAGTGGAAGATTAGTAAACAGAGTTTTAACAAGCGCCCCACTGAGCAGGTGATTCTTATTTATATTAGTTTAAACAACAGCAACAACAATAAAATCCTGCACTATAAAAATGTATTTACTTACCCAACCATGATTAGCTTTTAGGGTTGAACCATAAACCCACCTGCAGTGCATCTAGCACTGGTTATTTGCCTAGGTTTTATTCACCTTAGGAATCTGATAAGAACAAAATGTGAAAACATTTATCTCCAGCCTGTTAGTCATAATTGGTACACTTTAATGTTCCACAGGCCTGGGTTATTGTTCAAGCACCCAGTTAATTTGTGCCCTGCCAGAAAAGTTTGACTTAATAATAGTGGGTGAGGAAAAAACATTGACATATTTGGTTATCAGTCAGTGAAGTATCTCTGATTTGTTTTGCTTCAGGGATCACTGGAAACTGCCAGCCAGATTTATCTTTGCTCACTGGAACTCAGTAATTTTGTCACTGTGGAATTTATCTCCTGAAAAGGCACCAAACTGGTCTTAACTCCATGCCAAAGTTAGAGCATCAGAGAATGGTTTCCATTGTTCCAAGACTACATTTGATTCACGGATATCCACAAACCCCTAGCACTTGCCTCTGTGGGAATATTAACTTAGTTCACTGGGATCAAACAAGTGTGATGCCATGAATTTGGTACCTGACAGATCTTAGGGGTCCAAGTGTGGTCTTAGCAAAGGTTCTGCTGTTTGAATCCTTTATTATTATTATTATTATTATTATTATTCATAATAATAATTTTTGTTTATTTGTTTGTTTTGTTTTGGACCACACCTGGTGATGCTCAGGGGTTACTGCTATCTATGCGCTCAGAAATAGTTCCTGGCTTGGGGGAACATATGGGAGGTTTGGGGATCAAACCGGGGGATTCGTCCAACGTCAATGCATGCAAGGCAAACGTCCACCACTCTAGCCCCTGTTTGGATCCTTAAAGCCACAACAGAAAGTGCAGTTTTCTATATACCACATACCCACATACACACTGTGACCAAGCGTGCAAGTACCTCCCCCTAGTGGGCAACACCCTCAAGCATCATAGCCAAGTGTGGGTGCAACAACAAAGGAAAGTACAATAAAGGCAGGGGGAGGAAATTTAACAATCATTTTTTCAAGTGCCTGAGAGTGTAAAGTGAGTCCTCTATCAGGAACGCTCCCAGTAGTGACCAAAGTCAGCATGCTTCAATCATCATTCAAAGCCAGATCTTCTTGCTAAAAGAGAGCAGCTTTAAATGGCAGCCCCACTGCGCAAAATCATAGCCTGATAATAGCTCTGTTAGATGCTATGTAAAGCATCTTGGCAACTCTTCATTACCATTTGAAAACATCAGATGCTTTAAAATTGCTTCAGGTCTTTAAAAATCCCATCTTCCTCTCCTGCCAGGACTAAGAGATTCAGTAAACTAGAGTCACGCTTCAGCCCAGAGATTCAAAATCACAATGCCATGTAATGGCATTTCACATCTCTCTTTAGATCACCCAAAGCTGAATAGTTTAATTGTTCATGCTCAATTTATTTGTGCTCCTTGGTTGCATTCACATGGGCAGCGTGGACAGTCTAAAGAGAGAACAGAGTGTAAAAAGCATTCCAATTAGCAACTGGTAGTTACAGTAATTGAGGAATCAGCCTCGAGGTTAAAGTATTGATTCATTTTGATAATATTATATACGCTGTGAAATTCTCTAATAGTTAAACCGCTACTGAGATCTACTGAGGTAATAATATGCACTTAATAATGTTTCACACAACACCACAGATTGGAAAGTGCATTTCAAAACGTGCACTTTCCAGCGCCGCTGCGAATTAGCATGCAGGAATATTGCGGGTATTGGTATTAGTTCAGAATTTCAGTGTTGAACTGTGAAAAGAATCCAAGCAATAACTGCAGAATGAATCAAGGGGGCCAGGGGTCCTGGTATCCTTTCCCCAGAATGAAGCCCAAGTTCAGTTACTCTTCAAGCAGCCCAGGTCAAAAGTGCAACAGTATCTCAGAAAAAAAGAGGCAAAGTGGCAAGTAAACAATCTTGGTTGGTCTCAGGATACTGAGTTCTACAAATTGGTTCTGGCCATAACGTTGACTATAAAGTTTTGACCATTGTAGCTAAGAGGGCTAGCAACTAACTAAAGGAGAGGAATTGTCCTCTGGGATAACAGGAGAGGAGTATGCAAAGATTTCAGAGAAGAAAAGCAAGTAAATAAATAATTTCTCAACATCAAGGAGAAAGGCACCTTGGATAGTATAGAGACTTTTTTGTTTGTTTTTCTTTTTGTCATTTTGTTTTCAGCCACCCCAGTGGTGCTCAGGAGTTACTCTTGGCAGTGTCGGGGAACATATGGGATTCTGGGAATCAAATCCAGGTCCGTCCCTTGTGGGCCATTTGCAAAGAAAATGACCTTACTGCTGTGCTATCTCTCTGGCCTGGGTGCAGAGATTTAAGACAGGAAACAAAATGGGGTCTAAATTGTGTTAGGCAATGCCCCAGTCTCTGGCACTTGAGGTCTTCTGGATTTGCTCTTGCTCCTAATTCTCTGTGACAGACACATAGGGGTCAGTCCCTTTCTTAGAGATCTGCTGTGCCTCCTTACTCCCTGCCTTCTCTTTTGTTCACAGATGCAGCTAATACAGCTCTTCATTCTATGACTTGAGACTAATCTTTCCATTTCCAATTCTCCAGCTATCTTCTTCCTCTGTCTTTGTCTTTGCCTCTGTCTTTGTCTTTCCTTGTCTCACAATCTCAGGAATATGACAGGTTCCACAAGGTGAGTCACTTGGCTGTCCTTTCTGGAATTGTTCTTGGGGTGTCATGACTCCTTTTCTGCCATTTGCTTTGCTTTCTTTATTATTGGGGAAATATGACTTCTGCATATGGCATAGAGACTTGCTTTTCACTCTCCCCATTTTGGAAGTGGTGACATAGCATAACACTCCTATTACTTAAAGTCAGAAATAGGAAAGGGAATAGAAGGCAGGTGGTATGTGTAATACAGTCCTCCTGGACCTCAGCAATATGTCAGCAGGGAGAGCTCAGCTGCCTGAGTCAGTGCAAACTTAATAAATCAGGGAGCTGGGAATAAATCAGAGAGTGCTTGGGGAGCTCCACCAAACAGTCATGTTTCTGAATAAGGCCTAAACCTAGCCAGCAAGGGCAATCAAGGCGGCCTATTCACAAAATCAAGCTTAAAACCTCCTTGTTTTCAACAAGATCCAAGACTGATTATTCTTTTATTCAAGAAATGTTTACTGAGCATTTGTTCGATGCCAGTTTGTGCAAGGTGCATGAGTTAGAGCAACTTGCAATGCACAGACTCAGTGTCCCTGACTTTGTTTACGTGGCATTCCTGCAATAAGAATATTCCAAGTGGAAAAAAAAAAGAATATTCCAGGCGAATGATGGAAGGGTTCATATTTATCTAGGGGTCAGATTCTGCGGGATGCATAGGGAACAGTATTCAAAAAGGAATGAACCCTTAAATCTGTTTTTTTTTGGGGGGAAGGACAAATAAAGGTTTAAAGTTAAGAACAGAGCTGAAGAAGCTAGAAATTTTTTCATGGCAGATCTCATATTTCTACCAAGCCAGAGCACTGGAGAAACAGTAACAACAAGAATTTATTCAAAATATTTCTTGTTATGGACTCATGCCCAAATTCAACTTAAAAAAATCTTATTCTGGGGGCTGGGTGGTGGTGCAGGAGGTAAGGTGGCTGTGCTAACCTAGGATGAACCGAGGTTCAATCCCCCGGTTCCCCATATGGTCCCCCGTGCCTGCCAGGAGCGACTTCTGAGCGAATAGGCAGGAGTAACCCCTGAGTGTCACCGGGTGTGGCCCAAAAACCAAAAAAAAAATCTTATTCTTTGATATTCACTCAGATTTTAGACACAACAGATAATAGATGATATACAATAAAATAAAGTAGGAAAGAATTACAAATCTTCTTCTTACCTTTCAGGCTTCCTTTGGGGTCTGCACAGTGATGGAGTTTTTGCCAAAGCACCTGAAAATAAGCACTGCCAATACAAAGCAAAACAAAATAAGCAATAATTAAATGCATTAGTAAATCATAACAGTCTCGCTTTCGGGAGTCCCTTACTGAAAATGCTCTTCATATTCCCTCTGATCACCATCAGCAGCACCTCTATGCTCTAGATAAAATACATTACTGATTGCATTCCAATACACAATGGTTATTAAAATGGTGCACATTTTCAATCGCTTTGTTTATGGTAGCATGCAGAGTAAATATTTTATTTTCTGATGAGTGCCTGGGTTTTATTTGTTAGCATTAAAACTGGCATATAGTGACTGAAGATAGGAAACCAGATATTTACTAGCGCAAGCAAATGATACACAGATGCTAATGAATGCTCTGGGGGTAGTTTTCCAGGCTGTTGAATGTAATTTCTCACATCCCCAAATGGCTATAATAGGGAAACACCCTGAAAAGAATTCTCTAATGTCTGTGTGTATATAACAGAAGATCCTTGGGAAGTTAATGGGCCATGCATAGCAGATCTTTCTTCATTCATTTGGTTTGGTGCAAGTAAGAGGGTCTGCCTTCTTTATTTTTGCCCCAGTTCTAAGCCACCCACCCCCCATCTCTAAGCTATGACTTCCCCCTCCCCATACTTTTCATCATACTAGGCTGTACTCATATTGTACTACTGCCTCTATATTCAAGAATCCTTTCTGGCAATGTACAGAGGACTGGATGCAGTGTTGGGATTGAACTGGGGTCAGCAAGGAACTAGAATAATAACAGTGGGTATGGTGTTTGCCTTGCACATAGTGAACCTGGGTTCCATCCCAGATATCCCATATGATCTCCTGAGCCTGCCAGGAGCAATTTCTTAGCACACAGCCAGGAGTAACACCTGAGCACCACTAGGTGAGGTCCAAAAACCAAAACAAAATGAACTGGGGTCAGCTATTTTTTTTGTTTGTTTTTGGGGTCACACCCGGCAGTGCTCAGGGGCTACTCCTGGCTCCATGCTCAGAAATTGCTCCTGGCAGGCACGGGGGACCATATGGGGCACCTTGATTCAAGCTGATGACCTTTTTGCATGAAAGGCAAACGCCTTACCTCCATGCTATCTCCCGGGCTCCGGGTCAGCTATTTAAAGGCAAGATTCTTTTTTTTCCCTGTATTTAAACATCTTGATTACATATGATTGTGATTAGGTTTCAGTAATGTAAAGAACACCCCCTTCAACAGTGCAACATTCCCACCACCAATGTCCCAAATCTCCCTCCATCCAACCCCACCCCCACCTGTACTCCAGACAGGCTTTCCAGTTCCCTCATTCATTCACATGATTATGGTAGTTCTCTGTGTAGTTGTTTCTATAACTGCACTCACCACTCTTTGAACTTATGAAGTGAACTTATGAAGTGAGCTGGAAGTTCCAGCCCTCCTCTCATTGTCTCTGAGGACTGTTGCAAAAATGACTTTTATTTTTCTTAAAACCCATAGATGAGTGAGACTATTCTGTGTGTCTCTCTCTCCCTCTGACTATTTCACTCAGCATGGTAGATTCCATGTACATCCATGTATAGGAAAATTTCATGACTTTATCTCTCCTGACGGCTGCATAATATTCCATTGTGTATATGAACCACAGTTTCTTTAGCCATTCGTCTGTTGAAGGGCATCTTAGTTGTTTCCAGAGCTTGGCCATTGTGAATAGTGCTGCAATAAATATAGGTGTGAGGAAGGGGTTTTTGTATCAAATTCTTGTGTTCTTAGGGTATATTCCTAGGAGTGGAATAGCTGGGTCTAATGGGAACTCAATTTATAGATTTTGGAGGAATCTCCATATCGCTTTCCATAGATGTTGGACTAGATGTCATTCCCACCAGCAGTGGATAAGAGTTCCTTTCTCTCCACATCCCCGCCAGCACTGATTATCATTCTTTTTGATGTGTGCCAATCTCTGTGGTGTGAGGTGGTATCTCATCATTGTTTTGATTTGCATCTCCCTGATGAGTAGTGACAAGGAGCATTTTTTCATGTGCCTTTTGGCCATTTGTATTTCTTTTTTTTATCAGTGTCTGTTCATTTCTTCTACCCATTTTTTTGATGGAATTAGATGTTTTTTTTCTTGTAAAGTTCTGTCAGTGCCCTGTATATTTTGGATATTAGCCCCTTATCTGATGGCTGTTGGGTGAATAGTTTCTCCCACTCGGTGGGTGACTCTTGTATCCTGGGCACTATTTTTTTGAAGTTGCAGAAGCTTCACAGTTTAATGTATTCCCATCTGTTCATCTCTGCTTCCACTTGTTTGGAAAGTGCAGTTTCCTCCTTGAAGATGTCTTTAGTCTTAATGTCATGGAGTATTTTACCGACATGTTGTTCTATATACCTTAAGATATCAAGTCTGATATCAAGGTCTTTAATCCACTTGGATTTTACCTTCGTACATGATGTTAACTGGGTGTCTATGTTCGCATTTTAGCAAGTGGCTAACCAGTTCTGTCAGCACCACTTGTTGAAGAGGTTTTCCCTGCTCCACTTAGGATTTCTTGCTCCTTTGTGAAAAATTAGGTACTTGTATGTCTGGGGG
>PVKC010006489.1:0-31054 GCA_004027635.1 Crocidura indochinensis
AAAATAAAGATAAAATTATTGTGGAGAAACTAGGCATATATGAATGATTTAATTAGTGTGGAGTGGACCTAAGAATTTGATCTTTATTTTTCTGGAAGCAAACATACTTGTTGGTAACTAATAAGTGCATTATTATAAACTAGCACCCGTTGGGAGTAGTTTCTTTGTTCCTTTGCACTGCTGAAGAGACTTTTACCTCTAGTGTTCTTTCCTATTGTTTGCAGTACATATAGTATGTATACATCTTTACATATACTTAATATGAAATTTTTTTTTGTGGTTTTTGGGTCACACCCGGCAGTGCTCAGGGGTTACTCCTGGCTCCATGCTCAGAAATTGCTCCTGGCAGGCACGGGGGACCATATGGGGCACCGGGATTCGAACCGATGACCTTTTGCATGAAAGGCAAATGCCTTACCTCCATGCTATCTCCCGGGCCCCTTAATATGAAATTTTAAAAAATGTTATCACTTGAAAACTTATTTAACTCTTTTGCCCTTATTTTCTCAATCTTCATGGAAGATTCCCATGCAAAACAGAACTAGTATTTGGCAGTTAGGCAGTTGTAAGATCATTATATACAAAGTTAATAAATCATCCAAGCAGGGATTATTTGTCAAACATACATATAGTTGAGTAATTAGCTTTTTGTGAAGCGTACACTAGATTTATTAGCTAGAGGTTACTAATAATTTATCATAATCTCATTTGTTTGAAATAGAATTTAAACACAGCACATAATTAGATTAAATAAAAGTACCCCTATCTGGGGCTAATGCACTTGAAGAAATATAATTACATCTCACTACCATCTCACAGAAACTTTTTTGGTATTTCCAATAGTCCACTGGTTGCTTTTACAGTTTAAAATGGTCAAAATTTACTTTATTTGATAATAATTTTATTTTCAAATGTTTAAAAATTTTTAGATGTTGGAAAAACTGCATTAAAAGACATGGGGTTGAGCTTTTACAATTATATCAAAATAAAAATTTTTAGTAGTTGATATTCTGCTTACTATAAGTTCTACCCTCTCACTAGGATGTTTCTCCCTCTGTGAGATGAGAAAATGATAATATTCTATTGTGCCTGTGATTTGGGAGAGTCTGATTTTATGCTCAGATCTTGACTTCATTCCATTATCTGAGAACCATTGCATCTTCACAGGACTTTTTTTTTAAATGGTCTAGGATTCAAAGCATACTACAGTTCTCCAAAGTCTGCTACTATGAAGCTCAGTATAAAGATAGTTTCTGACTTGATAAAGTGGATAATGTTAGCTGTGTCTGCCATTAGGGCCAGTGGATTAGTTTTGGCTCAGTGACCTAGAAAATAGAAAGGAGAGCAACATTGTCTAGTGGTTAAATGTGAAAGCTCAAGTGTGAAACTTTCAACTTCCCAAATGTTAAAATGGAGATATTTCTCAAACTTGCCTCATTTTAAAATGAAAATAATTATTGTTCTTACCGCTTAGAATTCTTAGAAATATTTTATAATAGACAGAGTATCACCTGATATTCAGTGAAAGCTCAGTAGCAAGGGAATGGGTATAAAATTACTGTGGTTATTAAGAATCCATTTCAGGGACTAGAGTGGTAGTGCAGGTCAGAAGGCATGTCTGCCTTTCATGCACTAGCGTAGGAAGACCGCGGTTCTATCCCTCTGGGTCCCATATGGTCTCCCAATCAAGGAGCGATTTCTGAGCGCATAGCCAGGAATAAACCCTGAGCGTCACCAGGTGCGGCCGAAAAACAAAATAAAACAACACATAGCAAAAAAGAAACCATTTGAAAGAGATTTTTATAATTCTAAAAGAAGTGACACAGGGCTGGAAAGATAGTAAGGTGCTTTTCAGACAATATAGCCAAACCAGGTTTTATCCTTCTGGACATAAGATTCCAACACAAATGATCCCTGGTCACAGCCAGGACTAATTCTTAGTACAATTGATATGGCCTCCAAACCAAAAATAAATACATAGGTCACACAAGAGGCTCCTGGTGTTCTGCAACTCCTGGTGTTCTCTTGGTGTTCTCCTGGGGTTATATCTTAAGTTTGGGGGTTATACTTTTTTTTAAGTTTGGAGGGTTATGGTTTATTGAATTTTCCCTACACAGGTCAGAGGTGCTCTTGGAGCATGAAGAAAACATCTTGTAGTTTTTGGAAATACCACAGTTATACCTAATTGCAATTCTTTTGCACACATTAGTGTTTTTGGTGTTTGTTATATGGTGCCAGGGAATAAGTTCAGGCTTATTATTATTATTATTATTATTATTATTATTATTATTATCATAAAAGATAGGTGTTCTACCAGTTGATTTAACTCTACCTCTGAAACTAATTTAGATCTTAAGTTATAAAGCAAAATTTTATAATAAAACTGCATATGGGATGCATGCTGGGAACAGGGGTGGAGGGAGGACAACATTGGTGGTGGGAATGCCCCTGATTCAATGTCACTATGTACCTAAAATATTACTGTGAAAGACTTGTAATTTACTTTGGTCAAAATAAAAATTATTTAATTAAAAAAGGTAGAAACAATAAAATTAATAATAAACCTTGGATTATGAGGTACAGAAAATTTGCATAGAACTGAACCACAAACATAAATAGTAAAAGTAAAGTAACATTTACAAAATGCCTTCAAGAGTGGAGGTGGCCGCCATCGATAGTTGAGAAAATGTCTTTTAGTTGAGATGGCCACAAAGTGAGGCTCTTAACACTTGTTCTGAAAGGTCACACACGGTCTGGCATGAGGGAAAGTTTGTATAAGGTGCACCAAAAAGGTCCATCTTATGTCTATTCATATATTGCCTTGTCTAAGGTTCTCTCCAGGATAAGGCCCAATAGGAATATTTTATTTACAACAGATCCTAACTGATCTTTATTGTGGTGTCAAGCATTGCTTTGGTATGAAATGCTGATAGATGAGACATAACTCTATACTCAATAATTTGTCTAGCAAGGAATCCCACCACAACTATGCCTGCAAAACATATCAATGAGGCTGTAACAAATAGAAATAACAAAGGAGAACTCTATCAAGAATAGATTAGTCTAGAAATATCAAGGATAGTGGTTGTCATTTGCTATAATTTTGAAAAATCTTAATATTGAAGGCAATTAAACATATTTGTTTCTGAGCACTATGCACTTGTTTTACATCCTTAGGACTAAGGAAAATATGAAGACTGTAGAGATAGTGCAGTGGGGAAGGCATTAGACTTGCATGAAGAAGAACCAGGTTCTTTTTCTAGCACCCCATCTGGTCTACAAGTCAGTCATGAGTATATCCTCTGTCCAGAGCTAGGAGTAACTGCTGAGTACTGCCAGGTATGGCTACAAAACAAAAACAAACCATAAAAAGAGAAAAACTTTAAAAGAAATCTAATCAAATATGTCCTCTACTACTGATTCAGAGTAACAGTTCCATAATTTGATTGTGTGTGTGTGTGTGTGTGTGTGTGTGTGTGTGTGAAGAACTTCAGTGTTCCAGTAATTTTCTGAGATATTTCCCATAGGGAATTTTTGTTTTGTTTTATTTTGTTTTTTTTGGGGGGGGGTCACACCCGGCATGTTTCAGGGATTACTCCTAGCTCCAAGCTCAGAAATTGCTCCTGGCAGGCTCAGGGGGCCATATGGGATGCCGGGATTTGAACCAACATCCTTCTGCATGAAATGCAAACGCCCGACCTCCATGCTAGCTCTCCAGCCCCAGGGGATTTTTTTTAATTTTTAATTTTTATTTTTTTATTTTTTTTATGAATTTTTATTTTTTTTGGTTTTTGGGTCACACCCGGCAGTGCTCTGGGGTTACTCCTGGCTCCATGCTCAGAAATTGCTCCTGGCAGGCACGGGGGACCATATGGGGCACCAGGATTCGAACTGATGACCTTTTGCATGAAAGGCAAATGCCTTACCTCCATGCTATCTCCCGGGCCCTAATTTTTTATTTTTAATTATGAGAACAAAAATGCAAAGAAAGAGGACAAGGTAAAGTTACAGTGGAAGGACTATCATCCATAAACAGAATTCACATAAATCCCCTTGCTGATATTTTAACATTGAATTTTCAACCAAAGAATATTAAGAAAAATAAAACAGAACCCACGTAGAATTACTTTGTCCCCCAAGTCCCCAGATTGCAATACATATTGCTTAGCAGCACATCAAGCATTCTAAAGCCATAAAACCTATGTAACTCCTTAAATTTTGAAGGCATAGTACATTTTTACATTTTCATGTATATGCATATTAGTTTAAATTAGCCTCAAAAATGGATGTTTCTTTTTAAGGATAAGAGTCAAAAGAGCACAGCAAATACGGCATTAGAGTGGCAATAATTGTTTGCATAGGCCCACCAAAATATGGGGGTCATGGATAGGAAAATCCTTGGCCTAAATACAAGGGGACCAAACCCCTGAAGTTTCCTGGCATAAGACCAGCTCTAGGCTCCAGACACACTAGATTGCCCAATCCAAGTCGTTGTCTGTAGTGCCAACATACTTTTATTTTCCACTCTGACTCTGTTGTTGGTATCATATTTCTGTATTAAAGATCCTGGAATCTGCATGTCCTATATTGCAGTTAGGATGGTGCAGAGCATCTCGTTTCACCTTACAATTAAAAGGCAATGCAGAAAGCCCTGTCCAGTATGCAGGTCGTTGATGTTCTTAAGTCTTCTCAGTGTTAAGGGAAGTCTCCTGTGAGTAGCTGATGTCAGAGCAGTGGTGTAGTCTTCCCTGGTAGATTACTTCCAGGTATTGTTGAAAAAACCCTTGGGTGTTTTCAGGGGTGAATGGAGAATGGAGAGGCCTGTATCAGGTCGTTATGCCAATGTTCAGGGTGTAAGGTCCCATTGTACTACAAGATTTGGGGGTTCCAATCTCTATTAGATAAGAATATATTTGAGTGTAGGTATTTCCCTTTTTAATGTTCCTAAGCAAACAAGGAACCATGCCATATGGCATATGGGGGATATGCCATGGATATGGCCCATATGGGGGAATGCAAGAACATGTATAGAACTCCCCATGACATGTTTAAACATAAGAATTAAACTGAGGGACTCTTTCACCGAATATTTCTTATTGAAAAGTTCACAAAGAAAAGAAAAGATAAAAAGTGGGGAAAATCTTCACTGCTTACGAGAATATTTAGTAAGAGTTAGCTGTCAAAGAAAATAAATATAAAATATTCAAAGCCATACATGTACATTTTATGTCTTTTGAAATAATTGGGCTTGTAAAATCCAGTGAAACAAGTTGGTGTGTGATTAGGAATGTGCAGAACAGAAATTAAAAAGGGTAAATGGGGGATAATAAAGGTTGGGGGTGATAGAGTTTAAAAGTGAAAATGAGCTTTACAGGGGTGTGTGAGAGGGCAGAATACCAGATGAACATTCTACTTACAAAAAATATAACTTAAGGATGGGATATATTATTAACATATAGTGTGTGCATGGGGCCCGCGCAGTATTGGACATGTAGACTAAAGAGATATTGCCAGAGACACCCTTAGAAAAAATAAGCAGCTCACAACACCCCAAAATTGGACCCATCTGGAGGTCTTTGACATCAGATGGGAGGATTTTCTCCCTCCCCACCTCCCAGGAACAGACTATGATCTTGGGATTCTTAATATAAGTTAAAATGTTAAGATTTTTATAGATAAAATTAATGCATTATCATATTAGTATAATAATTAAAAATGTATGTAGATTTTAAAGTACAAAGAGCCATATGCATACTTTTTGTTAATATAGGTATTATTATTTACTATTTGTTAATTTACATATAACAGCATATTAATTTTAACCCTTCAAAATGGGGTAAAATATATAACAGAAAAGGCTGACAAGGTGAATATTTTTAGGAAAATTTAACAATACAACACTTAGAAATCAGCACATTAATATAGAAATAGGCTATTTGCAAAGCAAATTCCAATTATTTTTTGGGTTTGGGCCATACTAGGGGGTGTTCAGGGGTTATTCATGGCTCTGCAATCAAGAAATATTCTGAGTTGGTTTGAAGGACTATATGGGGTGCCAGAAATTGAACCCCAGTCAACTGTATGCAAAGCAAATGCTCTATCCACTGTGCTATCATTCTGATCCTAAGCATATATTATGTTAAAGGGGAGCTTGAATTCTTAAGCATATTGAAGGCTAGAGCTCCCACATTGTTTAGCATGTATCTCTTCTTTGATGACTAAACAAAACTTAAAAGTTCTAGTACCTTGGTGGTACTGGAGTTATAGCACAGCTGGTATGGCATTTCTCTTGCATGCGGCCAACCTCGGTTAGATCTCCTGTATCCTATATGGTCCCCCAACCCTGCCAGGAGAGATTTCTGAGAGCAGAGCCAGGAGTAATCCCTGAGTGCACAAGTACCTTAGTGTGCAGTTTGAAGTGAATTAATGCTGACGTAAAAATTTCGTCATTATCTTAACCTCTTAGAAAAGCAGCAATTAGGGATCCTACCTTGATTTAGACTTATCTTTATTAAAAGACCTTCCATTGGAGAAACAGTTATACCAGATAAATCTTAAGGGCTTAACCCTACTTACAAGAGCACATGGCCTTTGTCATATGCTTTCCCTCCCTGTCTTTCTTTATGAAACCCAGATACTGTATGGGATACATTCTTTAACTTGACGTAAATTCCTTGTTTTTTGTTTTCTTCTGCTCCAGAAGTTGCATCTATGTGATTCCTTGGACATGTGATTAAAACTCTTATTTGATCCTGATAATCTTTTTTGGATGTTGTTTGGATTACTTGAAAAATCTAAGGCAAAATGAAGTCCCTTCCCCTAACAATACTTGCAAAATTTCATATGACCTGGTACATCTTTTGAAACTTGTAGGCTTCAATAGGAAATCAATTTCTTCCTGCTAAATGGAAATTGAATGGCTTGTAAACATCTCTCAACTGGAGTTAGGCAGGGTATCATCTTTCAACTGTTTCAAAGCTTAGACAGCAGTCAATCAATGAACTCTGTTGAGACAGACAAGCTTTTAATTTGTCTTTTTTTTAAAAGCTCCAGCATAACATTTAATCTTTTTCTTCCCTTTGCTTAACAGCTCAATATTTTGTTTACTTTTTCTCCACAAAGATTTCATTTTGTTTGTTTGTTTGTTTGTTGTTGTTGTTGGGCCACAACTGGCGATACTCAGGCTTACTTCTCTTGGCTTTGTACCTAGGAATCACTACTGGTGGGCCTTTAGGAACCAAACAGGAGGCTGCATGAGGATTTTGAATTGGCTATGTGCAAGGCAAGCTCCCTAACTTTGTACTATCTTTCAAGCCCCCAAAGAGACTAAGCTCTTCAGTATGTTAAAGTGTTATTTTTTCCAGAACACTATTTCTAGAAATATTTAGCAAGGATATGCTTCCTAATTCACTTTTACAGTTGTTCATGTTGTGTAATTAAAACTCATTGTGACCAGTCCAAGTGAAAAACAATTTCAGTTTTTTAAAGTGGTTTTAAAATTGACATCCTCCTGTCCTCTTGCTGGAAATGAACCTTGTGAAAAAAAGAAGCTTAAATCCCCAGAGTTGCTTCTGTTCTTTGATTTCTTTCCTGATCCACAGATTTAGGTGGATTTTATTTGTTTGTTTGTTTGTTTTTTGCTGTATGTCAAAGTCCTGATTGTAGTTTTTTTTTTTTTTGTTTGTTTTTTCGGGCCACACCCTTTTGATGCTCAGGGGTTACTCCTAGCAAGCTCTCAGAAATTGCCCTTGCTTGGGGGGACCATATGGGATGCCGTGGTCCTTCCTTGGCTAGCACTTGCAAGGCAGACACCTTACCTCTAGAGCGACCTCACCAGTTCCTGATTATTTTTTCTTATAAGATTTTACTGAGATAAACTGAGCTTAGGCTGCAGTAGGTAGGAAGAAAATTTTTCTAGGTAAAAAAAAATGTAGAAGGATATGTCTCCAAATTTATATTCACCCAAAACATCAGCATTCTTATTTTACAGATGTACATCATCTCAACTCACTCCCCATACTGTTCTCTTTATCCATGACTCAAATATACAAAACAATAAGTACTTTAATCATTGATAGAGGACCTAAAAATTTCAGTTACATGTTTTTCATTCGTGATGCTTCCTACTGAAACTGCCATTCACTGAAAGACTCGAGAAAAAAATTTTTTGTTTCTTTTACTTTTATTTTTTTGTGGGGGTCACATCTGGATGTGATTAGGGCTTACTCCTGGTTCTCTGCTCAGCAATCATTTCTGGTGGAACTCGAAAGGACCATATACAGTGCAAGGGTTATAACCCTGGCTCAAGAAAAATCGTCAATTATTTCAAAATGTCATTAGGATATTTCCCACTCTAAATATACTGAGAGGAATGCATGATAGAATAAAGTATCTCACAAGTATGTTAAGAAAGTGATATTTGAAATAGTTTTTAAAAGGTGGTGACTGGGAATAAAATAGGAAATCAAGAGAAAAGTTATACTGTGTGAAAATGTCATCTGGCTTGGAAGTCACAGGCATAAATCCAGTTTGATTTGATTTTGTAAAAAAAGGGAGAAATGGGAATATGAACGGGATGTGACAGGTTTACATATGACCTTGACTTGACTGTATGCAAGAAATGGGCAAGTTAACAAAGTTTAGCAAGGGCATCATAATCAACATAGAACTTTTGAAAATGTACCATATGACCAAATTAAGGATAGTGATGTGCATTTAATTTGCCTTATCTAGTGATAAAAAACCATGATTATGTTTCCAGAAAGAAGGGAGAAGGAAGAATCTATCTCTATCCCTCCTTTCAGGAACTTTCAGCTTATATATACATATATATGTATATATACAAACATGTATGTATATGTATTTATGCATATATACATAGATGTGTATGCTGTAATGGTGCGAGCATACATATTTATATAGTGTGTATATGGTGTATACATGTTTTGTGTATGAATATATGAGGATTAGGCAAAGAGAAATGGCTAATGGAAATGAATCTGAAGCCACTACCTCATATACTGGAATTACTAGTTTTTAAATAATTAGAAAACAATAGACGCTAGCAGGTTATTTCAACTTCATTTTTGTACCTCTTGCCAAATTCATGGTCAAAACAATGATATTTCCACCAGTCCATAGCATAGGGTTGCAGAGAGATGTTTGGAATATCTATAGCTCTCTGCATTGTCTCCTGCAACCAGGTGTGGGAATTGAATAGAAAAGAGATTTTGACAGATTTTCAGGTGAAGACTGGGAGTCCATGCAAAATTTCCTAGATGTAAGCCTAACTTGACTCTAAAATGTCAATAGCATATGTCTTACAAAACTTTAAGCATAATGGGCTTGAGTGGTGGCCCAGCAATAGGCTTTTGCCTTGTACGTGGCTGACCTAGGATGGACTGCAGTTCAGTCCACCAGCATCCCATATGGTCCCCTAAGCCATGAGCTATCAAGAGTTCATAGCCAGGAGAAACCTCTAAGCATCATCAGGTGTGCCCCTCCCCCAAATAACACCAAAACCAAAAAATTTAAGCAGAATATGTTAAATGCATAGTTAATAAATAATTTAATAGCTATATTATGAATTGATATGGTTATATTCTAGTCAGTTTTAAAGACAGTTACAATTAAGAAATAGATAAGTGTTTGGAAAACTGAGTCTGAGTGAGTGCTTCTTATTTGTATCATAACCACATCTCTTTGTTTTTGTAGATTCTGATGTATAAATATGATTTTTCCACCATTAATCATTAATCATAGCTGTCTTTGCTCTGATATTGAAAGGTCAGAGTTGGCATTTTAATGTAGTACCAGTGTATCTCTATTAATTTCCTTTAATACTATTTCACAGGAATAGCATTTCTAGGAGAAAGGGGACATGTTCAACCAAAGCCCTTTTAGTAACAGATGGTGTTAGTACGTTAAAATAATAGAATTAAAGCTCTCACCCCCTACTTCTTCAATCAAGCAGAAGCAGTTAATCAATAAAGACATTCCAACCTAATAAATGCCTATGTTCTCATTTAGCAATCTGATGAAATAAAAGTAATTAAATTATCTTAAAAACCTCTATGATACCCAGTTTCATAGTGTCATGAATTTGTAAAATTTAAGGAATTCTTTCTTTCTTTCTTTCTTTCTTTTTTTTTTTGGTTTTGGGTCACACCCGGCAGTGCTCAGAAATTGCTCCTGGCAGTCACGGGGGACCATATAGGACACCAGGATTCGAACGGATGACCTTTTGCATGAAAGGCAAACGCCTTACCTCCATGCTATCTCCCGGGCCCCGGAATTAACATTTCTAAGACATTTTGAGTGTAATTCCTTGCATTTAGGATGAAAATATGATGGGGGTAGCCTCAGATAAAGAAAATGCTCATCAAAAAATGGACAGACACTTTGACAAAGAAGAAATACAAATGGCCAAAAGACACATGAAAAAATGCTCCACATCATTAATCATCAGGGAGATGCAAATCAAAACAACCATGAGTTACCACCTCACACCACAGAGATTGGTACACGTCACAAAGAATGAGAACGAACAGTGTTGGCGGGGATGTGGAGAGAAAGAAACTCTTATCCACTGCTGGTGGGAATACCGTGTAGTTCAATCTTTATGGAAAGCGATATGGAGATTCTTTCAAAAACTGGAAATCAAGCTCCCATATGATCCATCTATACCACTCCTAGGAATATACCCTAGGGACACAAAAATACAACACAAAAATCCCTTCCTTACACCTATATTCATCACAGCACTATTTATCATAGCAAGACTCTGGAAGCAACCAAAATGCCCTTCAACAGACGAATGGCTAAAGAAACTGTGGTATATATACACAATGGAATATTATGCAGCTGTCAGGAGAGATGAAGTCATGAAATTTTCCTATACATGGATGTACATGGAATCTATTATGCTGAGTGAAATAAGTCAGAGAGAGAGAAAAACGCAGAATAGTCTCACTCATCTATGGGTCTTAAGAAAAATGAAAGACATTCTTGCAATAATAATTTTCAGACACAAAAGAGAAAAGAGCTGAAGTTCCAGCTCACCTCATAAAGCTCACCACGAAGAGTGATGAGTTTAGTTAGAGAAATAACTACATTCTGAACTGTCCTAATAATGAGAAGAAATGAAAAGCCTGTCTAGAGTACAGGAGGGGGCTGGGTGGGGAGGAGGGAGATTTGGGAAATTGGTGATGGTAATGTTGCACTGGTGATGGGTGGTGTTCTTTACATGATTCAAACCTAAACACAATCATGCATGTAATCAAGGTGTTTAAATAAAGTAAAATATATTGTTAAAAAAAAGAAAAGAAAATACTCTTTGAAGAGAAATCAAAACTTGTCTCAGGAGTGCTGATGTTTGTGCAAATTAGAAATTCCTTCTTCTATGTAATAGCTATGTTTATATAGACGAATAAAGGATGAATAGGTCAGAAGCTGCCTATATAGACGAATAAAGGATGAATAGGTCAGAAGCTGCCAATTGCTAAACATCTTGAAACACTGGTCAGTATCTAGGGTTAATACTGTCCTTGTTTTTCACTTTTTTATAATAATTTTTGAAGGACTATTGAGAAGTAAACTATATGCAGTTAAGGTATACATTTTAATTATTTTATATAGTTATACATTATAAAATAATTATGATAATAGTAATTAACGTAATTATCACCTCAAGTGGCTTTAGTTAAGATTATCTTTAAAGAAACCTAATTACTTTTTCCAACACATGTTAATATATTTAAAAAGAATATCGCAACGATTTGGGTATTATTATGTGTAATCTAGACTATTAAATTAATTGATGCTTCGCAAGTATTTTTATAACTTTGTATTGATTTAATTAATATGTAAAAATTGTGTTAAATATTATACATAATCCATTATGCTAAAAATATCACCATCTCCAGTTTGAGGTTTCTATCAGAAACAAAATGTTAATAATAACCTCACCATCAAAAATGGTACTGATTGGAGAGTGACTCTAGATTTAATTTTTTTGATCGGGAAATTGTTTTGGACTATAAATAGTTTTGATTAGCGTTTACTCCTGCTTCTGTGCCCAGAGATCACTCCCGAAAATATACTGGGAACCATATGTGATGCTGAAGATTGAACGGATGGATGGAAGGAAGCAAGGCAATTTATTTCCCTGCTGTACTATGTTCCCAGCAATCATTTTTCATCTATTAAGACCATGAAACTCATAATTATTCTAAACTTCTAAGATACACTTAGCTTAAAGTAGATTTTTGAAAATTAAAAAATATGCACTTAAATAAAAAAACTCAAAGATTAGAAGGTGTTCAGATACAGCCTTTTGTAAATTAGCACTTTCAAGGCAGAAAGGAAAAGATTTAGAAGCAAAACTCTATTACAAAGCCATCAACTTCTTGCTTAAAGTAAAACTCTTACAACATGATGGAAAAATATATTACAAATGAGTGCAAACCATCATCTAGAATTTAGCTCTGGCTGTGTTTATGCCTGAGGCCTTTTCATTTGATCATTGTTTTATTAATGGACTTGAACCAATGAACAAGCTGCAGTACCTGTGATATAGATATAAACTATATTATCTGAAGAATGCTTTTTTATGTCAAGGTATAATACATCATGAAAAGTCAATTTAGCACTTGTAGCATTAAGAGATGGTTGAGAGCTAAGACATTTTTCAGGGAAGTAAGCACAGGAAAATTAATTCATATTAGAGGAAGATATTCCCCAGAGAAGAGAACACTTCTTCAGTGCATGTTTGGTTGCATTCTTACATACAAAGTTCTAGTCATAACAATTACTTCTAGAGATTATTGGTCTGTTATTTATGTATTATATAATAGGCTGCCCATTTAAGACCAGAAAATATTTAGTCTTTTTAACAATGTGATAGTTAGGCTTTGAAACAACTAAAAATATAAATGCCAAAGGAAATAATGTGACCTGCATGATAACCTTTCAGTAACAGGTTTGAAAACCATGGTGCCTAAAAGGAGAGAGAGAGAAGCAGGCAAAGGGTGGGGGTGGGGGATGGAAAGGTAACTGGGAACTGGTGGCAGGAAATGAACACTGGTGAAGAGGTGGGTGTTGCATTATTGTATGACTGAAACTCAACTATGAATGAAATTTTAATTCTGCACCTCACAGTGATTAAAAACAAGGGAGAAGAAACAATACAGATGCCAAGGCACCAGAAAGAATGAAATATTAAGAAACATAATCAATTTTATTAAATGTTCTATAGATCTGGTATATGCAGAACATATGTCAAGGGACTAGTGCATCCAGAAAATAATATAAGTAAATAGAAGAAAATATACAATTGGTAGAACTGTGAGTTGAGATCTTATGTACTATCTACTTTAGAACAATTAAAAATTCACATTTTACTCTATGATATATCAAACTTACATTTTTAAATTTCTGGATGGAAATTTGAGGTTAGTTCACTTAAATCTCTATGTTTTACAGGTGGGGAAATAAAGGCCCAGGAGACTTTATAATTATATAAATATATTCTATTAGAATACAGAAGTACTAAAATGAATAGGAGTATTTTTGTTATTTAGCATATATGCTTTTCCTCAATAATTTGCAGACACAGGTAGATATGAATAGAATAAAATTTCTTTTATAATCATATTTCTTCTAATATGCATAATAAAAGAAGAGGAAACTCATAGTGTTGGAAGACATTCAGGCATGCCTCAGAGGTATTGTGCTTAAGTTTCAGATTACTGCAAGAAAGCAGATATTAAAATAAAAAACAGACTCATGAATGTTTAATTTTCAAGTGAATTTACAAATTGATCTTAGGTACTATATTGCAACTAATAGTTATTAGTAACAACAGGTAAAATTGAACAAAGTATCTATCTTAATTAAAAATATTTGTTAAAAAAAGTGGAAAACAGTGACACATGCTGTAAGAACAAGATACTGATACACTTGCACAGTCTATCAGGATTGCCACAAACCATCAATTTATCAAAAAAGGCACAGCTAGGACCTGAGCACAGCGTTAGGACATTTGCCTTTTACACTGCCTACCTGAAACTGACCTCAGTTGATACCGGCACCCTATACAGTCCCCAAAGTCTGCCAGGAATGATTTCTGAGCCCAGAGCCAGGAGTAATTCCTGAGTATTGCTGTATGTGGCCCAAAAACAAATCAACGAAGTGCAGTATCTAAGAAACACAGTAAAACAAAGCAAAATAAAATAAATAAGTTTGTATTTGTAGTTAGTTGCCTCATAAGAACTTGTATCCAGAATTCATTCAGAACATTTATAATGAAACAATATAAAAACTTTAGAAAATTTTAGAAAGAATATGTATTTAGCACAATTCCATGCAAGATATGTAGATGGTCAATAAAAGCATGTGAAAAATAAGAAAATGCTCAATACCAGTAGTCATTAGGGAAATGTGAATAAAAACCACAAGAAGCCACTTCACACCTTTTACAATAGTTAAAATAAAAGATAAATATGTAGAGATATTGGAAATATTGTACACTGTTGGTAGAATTCTGAACAAATATAACTACTTTGGAAAGTTTTTTAGTTCCTTAAAATGCTAACTAAAAAGAAATCCCATGACCTAAAAATTCCACTATTCTACTCCTAAGTATCTACAAAAGAGAAATGAAAACAAGAGGAAATATGTCTATGAAAATGCTGTAGTAGCATATAAAGAAGCTTATAGAATTAATAGTCAGAAGATCAAAACAAAAATATCAATTAGACAAATAAAAAATACCTAACAAGAATGAGAAAAACTGAGGTCTGGGTGGTGGCACAATTGTTTGGGCTTTTGCCTTGCTATATGCTAACATAGGACAGACCATGGTTCAATTCTCCTGCATGCTATATGGTTCCCCAAGCCATGAGTGATTTTTGAACGTATAGCGAGAAGTAACCCGTGAGAGTCACAGAGTATGCCCAACCCCCCCAAAGAATGAGAAAAAATGAATGCCCATAAACAGATGAACAGATAAAGAAAATATGGAATATCTATGCAATGCGATATTGATTGGCAATAATGAGAAATGAAATATATAGAATTTGGAAAAGTTATAATATAAATATATAATATATATAATATAAATATAATTTGCTAAGTGAAAGAAGATAGATACCCAATTCTACATGATGCATATTCTGTATAAAATCAATGATAAAGATTATTCTAAAGATACAAGCAAAGGCTATTTATTTAGAACTTTCTATAATAATAACTATGTACATTAAATAGTAATTTACATTCTGGTCAGATATTTTAGATGGGTTATATTTTTATATATAGTCTGTATATTCAATATCTCAGTTTATTTATTTTTTTGTTTTTTTGTTTTGTTTTGTTTTTGGGTCACACCCGGCAGTGCTCAGGGGTTACTCCTGGCTCCATGCTCAGAAATTGCTCCTGGCAGGCACGGGGGACCATATGGGGCACCGGGATTCGAACCGATGACCTTTTGCATGAAAGGCAAATGCCTCACCTCCATGCTATCTCCCGGGCCCCAGTATCTCAGTTTATTATAAAAATATCCAGGGGCCCGGGAGATAGCATGGAGGTGAGGCGTTTGCCTTTCATGCAAAAGGTCATCGGTTCGAATCCCGGTGCCCCATATGGTCCCCCGTGCCTGCCAGGAGCAATTTCTGAGCATGGAGCCAGGAGTAACCCCTGAGCACTGCCGGGTGTGACCCAAAAACAAAACAAAACAAAAAAACAAAAAAATAAATAAACTGAGATACTGAATATACAGACTATATATAAAAATATAACCCATCTAAAATATCTGACCAGAATGTAAATTACTATTTAATGTACATAGTTATTATTATAGAAAGTTCTAAATAAATAGCCTTTGCTTGTATCTTTAGAATAATCTTTATCATTGATTTTATACAGAATATGCATCATGTAGAATTGGGTATCTATCTTCTTTCACTTAGCAAATTATATTTATATTATATATATTATATATTTATATTATAACTTTTCCAAATTCTATATATTTCATTTCTCATTATTGCCAATCAATATCGCATTGCATAGATATTCCATATTTTCTTTATCTGTTCATCTGTTTATGGGCATTCATTTTTTCTCATTCTTTGGGGGGGTTGGGCATACTCTGTGACTCTCACGGGTTACTTCTCGCTATACGTTCAAAAATCACTCATGGCTTGGGGAACCATATAGCATGCAGGAGAATTGAACCATGGTCTGTCCTATGTTAGCATATAGCAAGGCAAAAGCCCAAACAATTGTGCCACCACCCAGACCTCAGTTTTTCTCATTCTTGTTAGGTATTTTTTATTTGTCTAATTGATATTTTTGTTTTGATCTTCTGACTATTAATTCTATAAGCTTCTTTATATGCTACTACAGCATTTTCATAGACATATTTCCTCTTGTTTTCATTTCTCTTTTGTAGATACTTAGGAGTAGAATAGTGGAATTTTTAGGTCATGGGATTTCTTTTTAGTTAGCATTTTAAGGAACTAAAAAACTTTCCAAAGTAGTTATATTTGTTCAGAATTCTACCAACAGTGTACAATATTTCCAATATCTCTACATATTTATCTTTTATTTTAACTATTGTAAAAGGTGTGAAGTGGCTTCTTGTGGTTTTTATTCACATTTCCCTAATGACTACTGGTATTGAGCATTTTCTTATTTTTCACATGCTTTTATTGACCATCTACATATCTTGCATGGAATTGTGCTAAATACATATTCTTTCTAAAATTTTCTAAAGTTTTTATATTGTTTCATTATAAATGTTCTGAATGAATTCTGGATACAAGTTCTTATGAGGCAACTAACTACAAATACAAACTTATTTATTTTATTTTGCTTTGTTTTACTGTGTTTCTTAGATACTGCACTTCGTTGATTTGTTTTTGGGCCACATACAGCAATACTCAGGAATTACTCCTGGCTCTGGGCTCAGAAATCATTCCTGGCAGACTTTGGGGACTGTATAGGGTGCCGGTATCAACTGAGGTCAGTTTCAGGTAGGCAGTGTAAAAGGCAAATGTCCTAACGCTGTGCTCAGGTCCTAGCTGTGCCTTTTTTGATAAATTGATGGTTTGTGGCAATCCTGATAGACTGTGCAAGTGTATCAGTATCTTGTTCTTACAGCATGTGTCACTGTTTTCCACTTTTTTAACAAATATTTTTTAATTAAGATAGATACTTTGTTCAATTTTACCTGTTGTTACTAATAACTATTAGTTGCAATATAGTACCTAAGATCAATTTGTAAATTCACTTGAAAATTAAACATTCATGAGTCTGTTTTTTATTTTAATATCTGCTTTCTTGCAGTAATCTGAAACTTAAGCACAATACCTCTGAGGCATGCCTGAATGTCTTCCAACACTATGAGTTTCCTCTTCTTTTATTATGCATATTAGAAGAAATATGATTATAAAAGAAATTTTATTCTATTCATATCTACCTGTGTCTGCAAATTATTGAGGAAAAGCATATATGCTAAATAACAAAAATACTCCTATTCATTTTAGTACTTCTGTATTCTAATAGAATATATTTATATAATTATAAAGTCTCCTGGGCCTTTATTTCCCCACCTGTAAAACATAGAGATTTAAGTGAACTAACCTCAAATTTCCATCCAGAAATTTAAAAATGTAAGTTTGATATATCATAGAGTAAAATGTGAATTTTTAATTGTTCTAAAGTAGATAGTACATAAGATCTCAACTCACAGTTCTACCAATTGTATATTTTCTTCTATTTACTTATATTATTTTCTGGATGCACTAGTCCCTTGACATATGTTCTGCATATACCAGATCTATAGAACATTTAATAAAATTGATTATGTTTCTTAATATTTCATTCTTTCTGGTGCCTTGGCATCTGTATTGTTTCTTCTCCCTTGTTTTTAATCACTGTGAGGTGCAGAATTAAAATTTCATTCATAGTTGAGTTTCAGTCATACAATAATGCAACACCCACCTCTTCACCAGTGTTCATTTCCTGCCACCAGTTCCCAGTTACCTTTCCATCCCCCACCCCCACCCTTTGCCTGCTTCTCTCTCTCTCCTTTTAGGCACCATGGTTTTCAAACCTGTTACTGAAAGGTTATCATGCAGGTCACATTATTTCCTTTGGCATTTATATTTTTAGTTGTTTCAAAGCCTAACTATCACATTGTTAAAAAGACTAAATATTTTCTGGTCTTAAATGGGCAGCCTATTATATAATACATAAATAACAGACCAATAATCTCTAGAAGTAATTGTTATGACTAGAACTTTGTATGTAAGAATGCAACATGCACTGAAGAAGTGTTCTCTTCTCTGGGGAATATCTTCCTCTAATATGAATTAATTTTCCTGTGCTTACTTCCCTGAAAAATGTCTTAGCTCTCAACCATCTCTTAATGCTACAAGTGCTAAATTGACTTTTCATGATGTATTATACCTTGACATAAAAAAGCATTCTTCAGATAATATAGTTTATATCTATATCACAGGTACTGCAGCTTGTTCATTGGTTCAAGTCCATTAATAAAACAATGATCAAATGAAAAGGCCTCAGGCATAAACACAGCCAGAGCTAAATTCTAGATGATGGTTTGCACTCATTTGTAATATATTTTCCCATCATGTTGTAAGAGTTTTACTTTAAGCAAGAAGTTGATGGCTTTGTAATAGAGTTTTGCTTCTAAATCTTTTCCTTTCTGCCTTGAAAGTGCTAATTTACAAAAGGCTGTATCTGAACACCTTCTAATCTTTGAGTTTTTTTATTTAAGTGCATATTTTTTAATTTTCAAAAATCTACTTTAAGCTAAGTGTATCTTAGAAGTTTAGAATAATTATGAGTTTCATGGTCTTAATAGATGAAAAATGATTGCTGGGAACATAGTACAGCAGGGAAATAAATTGCCTTGCTTCCTTCCATCCATCCGTTCAATCTTCAGCATCACATATGGTTCCCCGTATATTTTCGGGAGTGATCTCTGGGCACAGAAGCAGGAGTAAACGCTAATCAAAACTATTTATAGTCCAAAACAATTTCCCGATCAAAAAAATTAAATCTAGAGTCACTCTCCAATCAGTACCATTTTTGATGGTGAGGTTATTATTAACATTTTGTTTCTGATAGAAACCTCAAACTGGAGATGGTGATATTTTTAGCATAATGGATTATGTATAATATTTAACACAATTTTTACATATTAATTAAATCAATACAAAGTTATAAAAATACTTGCGAAGCATCAATTAATTTAATAGCCTAGATTACACATAATAATACCCAAATCGTTGCGATATTCTTTTTAAATATATTAACATGTGTTGGAAAAAGTAATTAGGTTTCTTTAAAGATAATCTTAACTAAAGCCACTTGAGGTGATAATTACATTAATTACTATTATCATAATTATTTTATAATGTATAACTATATAAAATAATTAAAATGTATACCTTAACTGCATATAGTTTACTTCTCAATAGTCCTTCAAAAATTATTATAAAAAAGTGAAAAACAAGGACAGTATTAACCCTAGATACTGACCAGTGTTTCAAGATGTTTAGCAATTGGCAGCTTCTGACCTATTCATCCTTTATTCGTCTATATAAACATAGCTATTACATAGAAGAAGGAATTTCTAATTTGCACAAACATCAGAACTCCTGAGACAAGTTTTGATTTCTCTTCAAAGAGTATTTTCTTTTCTTTTTTTTAACAATATATTTTACTTTATTTAAACACCTTGATTACATGCATGATTGTGTTTAGGTTTGAATCATGTAAAGAACACCACCCATCACCAGTGCAACATTACCATCACCAATTTCCCAAATCTCCCTCCTCCCCACCCAGCCCCCTCCTGTACTCTAGACAGGCTTTTCATTTCTTCTCATTATTAGGACAGTTCAGAATGTAGTTATTTCTCTAACTAAACTCATCACTCTTCGTGGTGAGCTTTATGAGGTGAGCTGGAACTTCAGCTCTTTTCTCTTTTGTGTCTGAAAATTATTATTGCAAGAATGTCTTTCATTTTTCTTAAGACCCATAGATGAGTGAGACTATTCTGCGTTTTTCTCTCTCTCTGACTTATTTCACTCAGCATAATAGATTCCATGTACATCCATGTATAGGAAAATTTCATGACTTCATCTCTCCTGACAGCTGCATAATATTCCATTGTGTATATATACCACAGTTTCTTTAGCCATTCGTCTGTTGAAGGGCATTTTGGTTGCTTCCAGAGTCTTGCTATGATAAATAGTGCTGTGATGAATATAGGTGTAAGGAAGGGATTTTTGTGTTGTATTTTTGTGTCCCTAGGGTATATTCCTAGGAGTGGTATAGATGGATCATATGGGAGCTTGATTTCCAGTTTTTGAAAGAATCTCCATATCGCTTTCCATAAAGATTGAACTACACGGTATTCCCACCAGCAGTGGATAAGAGTTTCTTTCTCTCCACATCCCCGCCAACACTGTTCGTTCTCATTCTTTGTGACGTGTACCAATCTCTGTGGTGTGAGGTGGTAACTCATGGTTGTTTTGATTTGCATCTCCCTGATGATTAATGATGTGGAGCATTTTTTCATGTGTCTTTTGGCCATTTGTATTTCTTCTTTGTCAAAGTGTCTGTCCATTTTTTGATGAGCATTTTCTTTATCTGAGGCTACCCCCATCATATTTTCATCCTAAATGCAAGGAATTACACTCAAAATGTCTTAGAAATGTTAATTCCGGGGCCCGGGAGATAGCATGGAGGTAAGGCGTTTGCCTTTCATGCAAAAGGTCATCCGTTCGAATCCTGGTGTCCTATATGGTCCCCCGTGACTGCCAGGAGCAATTTCTGAGCACTGCCGGGTGTGACCCAAAACCAAAAAAAAAAAGAAAGAAAGAAAGAAAGAAAGAATTCCTTAAATTTTACAAATTCATGACACTATGAAACTGGGTATCATAGAGGTTTTTAAGATAATTTAATTACTTTTATTTCATCAGATTGCTAAATGAGAACATAGGCATTTATTAGGTTGGAATGTCTTTATTGATTAACTGCTTCTGCTTGATTGAAGAAGTAGGGGGTGAGAGCTTTAATTCTATTATTTTAACGTACTAACACCATCTGTTACTAAAAGGGCTTTGGTTGAACATGTCCCCTTTCTCCTAGAAATGCTATTCCTGTGAAATAGTATTAAAGGAAATTAATAGAGATACACTGGTACTACATTAAAATGCCAACTCTGACCTTTCAATATCAGAGCAAAGACAGCTATGATTAATGATTAATGGTGGAAAAATCATATTTATACATCAGAATCTACAAAAACAAAGAGATGTGGTTATGATACAAATAAGAAGCACTCACTCAGACTCAGTTTTCCAAACACTTATCTATTTCTTAATTGTAACTGTCTTTAAAACTGACTAGAATATAACCATATCAATTCATAATATAGCTATTAAATTATTTATTAACTATGCATTTAACATATTCTGCTTAAATTTTTTGGTTTTGGTGTTATTTGGGGGAGGGGCACACCTGATGATGCTTAGAGGTTTCTCCTGGCTATGAACTCTTGATAGCTCATGGCTTAGGGGACCATATGGGATGCTGGTGGACTGAACTGCAGTCCATCCTAGGTCAGCCACGTACAAGGCAAAAGCCTATTGCTGGGCCACCACTCAAGCCCATTATGCTTAAAGTTTTGTAAGACATATGCTATTGACATTTTAGAGTCAAGTTAGGCTTACATCTAGGAAATTTTGCATGGACTCCCAGTCTTCACCTGAAAATCTGTCAAAATCTCTTTTCTATTCAATTCCCACACCTGGTTGCAGGAGACAATGCAGAGAGCTATAGATATTCCAAACATCTCTCTGCAACCCTATGCTATGGACTGGTGGAAATATCATTGTTTTGACCATGAATTTGGCAAGAGGTACAAAAATGAAGTTGAAATAACCTGCTAGCGTCTATTGTTTTCTAATTATTTAAAAACTAGTAATTCCAGTATATGAGGTAGTGGCTTCAGATTCATTTCCATTAGCCATTTCTCTTTGCCTAATCCTCATATATTCATACACAAAACATGTATACACCATATACACACTATATAAATATGTATGCTCGCACCATTACAGCATACACATCTATGTATATATGCATAAATACATATACATACATGTTTGTATATATACATATATATGTATATATAAGCTGAAAGTTCCTGAAAGGAGGGATAGAGATAGATTCTTCCTTCTCCCTTCTTTCTGGAAACATAATCATGGTTTTTTATCACTAGATAAGGCAAATTAAATGCACATCACTATCCTTAATTTGGTCATATGGTACATTTTCAAAAGTTCTATGTTGATTATGATGCCCTTGCTAAACTTTGTTAACTTGCCCATTTCTTGCATACAGTCAAGTCAAGGTCATATGTAAACCTGTCACATCCCGTTCATATTCCCATTTCTCCCTTTTTTTACAAAATCAAATCAAACTGGATTTATGCCTGTGACTTCCAAGCCAGATGACATTTTCACACAGTATAACTTTTCTCTTGATTTCCTATTTTATTCCCAGTCACCACCTTTTAAAAACTATTTCAAATATCACTTTCTTAACATACTTGTGAGATACTTTATTCTATCATGCATTCCTCTCAGTATATTTAGAGTGGGAAATATCCTAATGACATTTTGAAATAATTGACGATTTTTCTTGAGCCAGGGTTATAACCCTTGCACTGTATATGGTCCTTTCGAGTTCCACCAGAAATGATTGCTGAGCAGAGAACCAGGAGTAAGCCCTAATCACATCCAGATGTGACCCCCACAAAAAAATAAAAGTAAAAGAAACAAAAAATTTTTTTCTCGAGTCTTTCAGTGAATGGCAGTTTCAGTAGGAAGCATCACGAATGAAAAACATGTAACTGAAATTTTTAGGTCCTCTATCAATGATTAAAGTACTTATTGTTTTGTATATTTGAGTCATGGATAAAGAGAACAGTATGGGGAGTGAGTTGAGATGATGTACATCTGTAAAATAAGAATGCTGATGTTTTGGGTGAATATAAATTTGGAGACATATCCTTCTACATTTTTTTTTACCTAGAAAAATTTTCTTCCTACCTACTGCAGCCTAAGCTCAGTTTATCTCAGTAAAATCTTATAAGAAAAAATAATCAGGAACTGGTGAGGTCGCTCTAGAGGTAAGGTGTCTGCCTTGCAAGTGCTAGCCAAGGAAGGACCACGGCATCCCATATGGTCCCCCCAAGCAAGGGCAATTTCTGAGAGCTTGCTAGGAGTAACCCCTGAGCATCAAAAGGGTGTGGCCCGAAAAAACAAACAAAAAAAAAAAAAACTACAATCAGGACTTTGACATACAGCAAAAAACAAACAAACAAACAAATAAAATCCACCTAAATCTGTGGATCAGGAAAGAAATCAAAGAACAGAAGCAACTCTGGGGATTTAAGCTTCTTTTTTTCACAAGGTTCATTTCCAGCAAGAGGACAGGAGGATGTCAATTTTAAAACCACTTTAAAAAACTGAAATTGTTTTTCACTTGGACTGGTCACAATGAGTTTTAATTACACAACATGAACAACTGTAAAAGTGAATTAGGAAGCATATCCTTGCTAAATATTTCTAGAAATAGTGTTCTGGAAAAAATAACACTTTAACATACTGAAGAGCTTAGTCTCTTTGGGGGCTTGAAAGATAGTACAAAGTTAGGGAGCTTGCCTTGCACATAGCCAATTCAAAATCCTCATGCAGCCTCCTGTTTGGTTCCTAAAGGCCCACCAGTAGTGATTCCTAGGTACAAAGCCAAGAGAAGTAAGCCTGAGTATCGCCAGTTGTGGCCCAACAACAACAACAAACAAACAAACAAACAAAATGAAATCTTTGTGGAGAAAAAGTAAACAAAATATTGAGCTGTTAAGCAAAGGGAAGAAAAAGATTAAATGTTATGCTGGAGCTTTTAAAAAAAAGACAAATTAAAAGCTTGTCTGTCTCAACAGAGTTCATTGATTGACTGCTGTCTAAGCTTTGAAACAGTTGAAAGATGATACCCTGCCTAACTCCAGTTGAGAGATGTTTACAAGCCATTCAATTTCCATTTAGCAGGAAGAAATTGATTTCCTATTGAAGCCTACAAGTTTCAAAAGATGTACCAGGTCATATGAAATTTTGCAAGTATTGTTAGGGGAAGGGACTTCATTTTGCCTTAGATTTTTCAAGTAATCCAAACAACATCCAAAAAAGATTATCAGGATCAAATAAGAGTTTTAATCACATGTCCAAGGAATCACATAGATGCAACTTCTGGAGCAGAAGAAAACAAAAAACAAGGAATTTACGTCAAGTTAAAGAATGTATCCCATACAGTATCTGGGTTTCATAAAGAAAGACAGGGAGGGAAAGCATATGACAAAGGCCATGTGCTCTTGTAAGTAGGGTTAAGCCCTTAAGATTTATCTGGTATAACTGTTTCTCCAATGGAAGGTCTTTTAATAAAGATAAGTCTAAATCAAGGTAGGATCCCTAATTGCTGCTTTTCTAAGAGGTTAAGATAATGACGAAATTTTTACGTCAGCATTAATTCACTTCAAACTGCACACTAAGGTACTTGTGCACTCAGGGATTACTCCTGGCTCTGCTCTCAGAAATCTCTCCTGGCAGGGTTGGGGGACCATATAGGATACAGGAGATCTAACCGAGGTTGGCCGCATGCAAGAGAAATGCCATACCAGCTGTGCTATAACTCCAGTACCACCAAGGTACTAGAACTTTTAAGTTTTGTTTAGTCATCAAAGAAGAGATACATGCTAAACAATGTGGGAGCTCTAGCCTTCAATATGCTTAAGAATTCAAGCTCCCCTTTAACATAATATATGCTTAGGATCAGAATGATAGCACAGTGGATAGAGCATTTGCTTTGCATACAGTTGACTGGGGTTCAATTTCTGGCACCCCATATAGTCCTTCAAACCAACTCAGAATATTTCTTGATTGCAGAGCCATGAATAACCCCTGAACACCCCCTAGTATGGCCCAAACCCAAAAAATAATTGGAATTTGCTTTGCAAATAGCCTATTTCTATATTAATGTGCTGATTTCTAAGTGTTGTATTGTTAAATTTTCCTAAAAATATTCACCTTGTCAGCCTTTTCTGTTATATATTTTACCCCATTTTGAAGGGTTAAAATTAATATGCTGTTATATGTAAATTAACAAATAGTAAATAATAATACCTATATTAACAAAAAGTATGCATATGGCTCTTTGTACTTTAAAATCTACATACATTTTTAATTATTTTACTAATATGATAATGCATTAATTTTATCTATAAAAATCTTAACATTTTAACTTATATTAAGAATCCCAAGATCATAGTCTGTTCCTGGGAGGTGGGGAGGGAGAAAATCCTCCCATCTGATGTCAAAGACCTCCAGATGGGTCCAATTTTGGGGTGTTGTGAGCTGCTTATTTTTTCTAAGGGTGTCTCTGGCAATATCTCTTTAGTCTACATGTCCAATACTGCGCGGGCCCCATGCACACACTATATGTTAATAATATATCCCATCCTTAAGTTATATTTTTTGTAAGTAGAATGTTCATCTGGTATTCTGCCCTCTCACACACCCCTGTAAAGCTCATTTTCACTTTTAAACTCTATCACCCCCAACCTTTATTATCCCCCATTTACCCTTTTTAATTTCTGTTCTGCACATTCCTAATCACACACCAACTTGTTTCACTGGATTTTACAAGCCCAATTATTTCAAAAGACATAAAATGTACATGTATGGCTTTGAATATTTTATATTTATTTTCTTTGACAGCTAACTCTTACTAAATATTCTCGTAAGCAGTGAAGATTTTCCCCACTTTTTATCTTTTCTTTTCTTTGTGAACTTTTCAATAAGAAATATTCGGTGAAAGAGTCCCTCAGTTTAATTCTTATGTTTAAACATGTCATGGGGAGTTCTATACATGTTCTTGCATTCCCCCATATGGGCCATATCCATGGCATATCCCCCATATGCCATATGGCATGGTTCCTTGTTTGCTTAGGAACATTAAAAAGGGAAATACCTACACTCAAATATATTCTTATCTAATAGAGATTGGAACCCCCAAATCTTGTAGTACAATGGGACCTTACACCCTGAACATTGGCATAACGACCTGATACAGGCCTCTCCATTCTCCATTCACCCCTGAAAACACCCAAGGGTTTTTTCAACAATACCTGGAAGTAATCTACCAGGGAAGACTACACCACTGCTCTGACATCAGCTACTCACAGGAGACTTCCCTTAACACTGAGAAGACTTAAGAACATCAACGACCTGCATACTGGACAGGGCTTTCTGCATTGCCTTTTAATTGTAAGGTGAAACGAGATGCTCTGCACCATCCTAACTGCAATATAGGACATGCAGATTCCAGGATCTTTAATACAGAAATATGATACCAACAACAGAGTCAGAGTGGAAAATAAAAGTATGTTGGCACTACAGACAACGACTTGGATTGGGCAATCTAGTGTGTCTGGAGCCTAGAGCTGGTCTTATGCCAGGAAACTTCAGGGGTTTGGTCCCCTTGTATTTAGGCCAAGGATTTTCCTATCCATGACCCCCATATTTTGGTGGGCCTATGCAAACAATTATTGCCACTCTAATGCCGTATTTGCTGTGCTCTTTTGACTCTTATCCTTAAAAAGAAACATCCATTTTTGAGGCTAATTTAAACTAATATGCATATACATGAAAATGTAAAAATGTACTATGCCTTCAAAATTTAAGGAGTTACATAGGTTTTATGGCTTTAGAATGCTTGATGTGCTGCTAAGCAATATGTATTGCAATCTGGGGACTTGGGGGACAAAGTAATTCTACGTGGGTTCTGTTTTATTTTTCTTAATATTCTTTGGTTGAAAATTCAATGTTAAAATATCAGCAAGGGGATTTATGTGAATTCTGTTTATGGATGATAGTCCTTCCACTGTAACTTTACCTTGTCCTCTTTCTTTGCATTTTTGTTCTCATAATTAAAAATAAAAAATTAGGGCCCGGGAGATAGCATGGAGGTAAGGCATTTGCCTTTCATGCAAAAGGTCATCAGTTCGAATCCTGGTGCCCCATATGGTCCCCCGTGCCTGCCAGGAGCAATTTCTGAGCATGGAGCCAGGAGTAACCCCAGAGCACTGCCGGGTGTGACCCAAAAACCAAAAAAAATAAAAATTCATAAAAAAAATAAAAAAATAAAAATTAAAAATTAAAAAAAATCCCCTGGGGCTGGAGAGCTAGCATGGAGGTCGGGCGTTTGCATTTCATGCAGAAGGATGTTGGTTCAAATCCCGGCATCCCATATGGCCCCCTGAGCCTGCCAGGAGCAATTTCTGAGCTTGGAGCTAGGAGTAATCCCTGAAACATGCCGGGTGTGACCCCCCCCCAAAAAAAACAAAATAAAACAAAACAAAAATTCCCTATGGGAAATATCTCAGAAAATTACTGGAACACTGAAGTTCTTCACACACACACACACACACACACACACACACACACACAATCAAATTATGGAACTGTTACTCTGAATCGGTAGTAGAGGACATATTTGATTAGATTTCTTTTAAAGTTTTTCTCTTTTTATGATTTGTTTTTGTTTTGTAGCCATACCTGGCAGTACTCAGCAGTTACTCCTAGCTCTGGACAGAGGATATACTCATGACTGACTTGTAGACCAGATGGGGTGCTAGAAAAAGAACCTGGTTCTTCTTCATGCAAGTCTAATGCCTTCCCCACTGCACTATCTCTACAGTCTTCATATTTTCCTTAGTCCTAAGGATGTAAAACAAGTGCATAGTGCTCAGAAACAAATATGTTTAATTGCCTTCAATATTAAGATTTTTCAAAATTATAGCAAATGACAACCACTATCCTTGATATTTCTAGACTAATCTATTCTTGATAGAGTTCTCCTTTGTTATTTCTATTTGTTACAGCCTCATTGATATGTTTTGCAGGCATAGTTGTGGTGGGATTCCTTGCTAGACAAATTATTGAGTATAGAGTTATGTCTCATCTATCAGCATTTCATACCAAAGCAATGCTTGACACCACAATAAAGATCAGTTAGGATCTGTTGTAAATAAAATATTCCTATTGGGCCTTATCCTGGAGAGAACCTTAGACAAGGCAATATATGAATAGACATAAGATGGACCTTTTTGGTGCACCTTATACAAACTTTCCCTCATGCCAGACCGTGTGTGACCTTTCAGAACAAGTGTTAAGAGCCTCACTTTGTGGCCATCTCAACTAAAAGACATTTTCTCAACTATCGATGGCGGCCACCTCCACTCTTGAAGGCATTTTGTAAATGTTACTTTACTTTTACTATTTATGTTTGTGGTTCAGTTCTATGCAAATTTTCTGTACCTCATAATCCAAGGTTTATTATTAATTTTATTGTTTCTACCTTTTTTAATTAAATAATTTTTATTTTGACCAAAGTAAATTACAAGTCTTTCACAGTAATATTTTAGGTACATAGTGACATTGAATCAGGGGCATTCCCACCACCAATGTTGTCCTCCCTCCACCCCTGTTCCCAGCATGCATCCCATATGCAGTTTTATTATAAAATTTTGCTTTATAACTTAAGATCTAAATTAGTTTCAGAGGTAGAGTTAAATCAACTGGTAGAACACCTATCTTTTATGATAATAATAATAATAATAATAATAATAATAATAATAATAAGCCTGAACTTATTCCCTGGCACCATATAACAAACACCAAAAACACTAATGTGTGCAAAAGAATTGCAATTAGGTATAACTGTGGTATTTCCAAAAACTACAAGATGTTTTCTTCATGCTCCAAGAGCACCTCTGACCTGTGTAGGGAAAATTCAATAAACCATAACCCTCCAAACTTAAAAAAAAGTATAACCCCCAAACTTAAGATATAACCCCAGGAGAACACCAAGAGAACACCAGGAGTTGCAGAACACCAGGAGCCTCTTGTGTGACCTATGTATTTATTTTTGGTTTGGAGGCCATATCAATTGTACTAAGAATTAGTCCTGGCTGTGACCAGGGATCATTTGTGTTGGAATCTTATGTCCAGAAGGATAAAACCTGGTTTGGCTATATTGTCTGAAAAGCACCTTACTATCTTTCCAGCCCTGTGTCACTTCTTTTAGAATTATAAAAATCTCTTTCAAATGGTTTCTTTTTTGCTATGTGTTGTTTTATTTTGTTTTTCGGCCGCACCTGGTGACGCTCAGGGTTTATTCCTGGCTATGCGCTCAGAAATCGCTCCTTGATTGGGAGACCATATGGGACCCAGAGGGATAGAACCGCGGTCTTCCTACGCTAGTGCATGAAAGGCAGACATGCCTTCTGACCTGCACTACCACTCTAGTCCCTGAAATGGATTCTTAATAACCACAGTAATTTTATACCCATTCCCTTGCTACTGAGCTTTCACTGAATATCAGGTGATACTCTGTCTATTATAAAATATTTCTAAGAATTCTAAGCGGTAAGAACAATAATTATTTTCATTTTAAAATGAGGCAAGTTTGAGAAATATCTCCATTTTAACATTTGGGAAGTTGAAAGTTTCACACTTGAGCTTTCACATTTAACCACTAGACAATGTTGCTCTCCTTTCTATTTTCTAGGTCACTGAGCCAAAACTAATCCACTGGCCCTAATGGCAGACACAGCTAACATTATCCACTTTATCAAGTCAGAAACTATCTTTATACTGAGCTTCATAGTAGCAGACTTTGGAGAACTGTAGTATGCTTTGAATCCTAGACCATTTAAAAAAAAAGTCCTGTGAAGATGCAATGGTTCTCAGATAATGGAATGAAGTCAAGATCTGAGCATAAAATCAGACTCTCCCAAATCACAGGCACAATAGAATATTATCATTTTCTCATCTCACAGAGGGAGAAACATCCTAGTGAGAGGGTAGAACTTATAGTAAGCAGAATATCAACTACTAAAAATTTTTATTTTGATATAATTGTAAAAGCTCAACCCCATGTCTTTTAATGCAGTTTTTCCAACATCTAAAAATTTTTAAACATTTGAAAATAAAATTATTATCAAATAAAGTAAATTTTGACCATTTTAAACTGTAAAAGCAACCAGTGGACTATTGGAAATACCAAAAAAGTTTCTGTGAGATGGTAGTGAGATGTAATTATATTTCTTCAAGTGCATTAGCCCCAGATAGGGGTACTTTTATTTAATCTAATTATGTGCTGTGTTTAAATTCTATTTCAAACAAATGAGATTATGATAAATTATTAGTAACCTCTAGCTAATAAATCTAGCGTACGCTTCACAAAAAGCTAATTACTCAACTATATGTATGTTTGACAAATAATCCCTGCTTGGATGATTTATTAACTTTGTATATAATGATCTTACAACTGCCTAACTGCCAAATACTAGTTCTGTTTTGCATGGGAATCTTCCATGAAGATTGAGAAAATAAGGGCAAAAGAGTTAAATAAGTTTTCAAGTGATAACATTTTTTAAAATTTCATATTAAGGGGCCCGGGAGATAGCATGGAGGTAAGGCATTTGCCTTTCATGCAAAAGGTCATCGGTTCGAATCCCGGTGCCCCATATGGTCCCCCGTGCCTGCCAGGAGCAAATTCTGAGCATGGAGCCAGGAGTAACCCCTGAGCACTGCCGGGTGTGACCCAAAAACCACAAAAAAAATTTCATATTAAGTATATGTAAAGATGTATACATACTATATGTACTGCAAACAATAGGAAAGAACACTAGAGGTAAAAGTCTCTTCAGCAGTGCAAAGGAACAAAGAAACTACTCCCAACGGGTGCTAGTTTATAATAATGCACTTATTAGTTACCAACAAGTATGTTTGCTTCCAGAAAAATAAAGATCAAATTCTTAGGTCCACTCCACACTAATTAAATCATTCATATATGCCTAGTTTCTCCACAATAATTTTATCTTTATTTT
>PVKC010006490.1:0-31030 GCA_004027635.1 Crocidura indochinensis
TTGTTTAAACTCCATAAAGGGTATTGTCTATTCATTTCATATTATTATCATACCTCAAATATAATTGCAAATTTTTAAAACATTTTTCTACTATTTTCTCAATTTATTGCTATGTATTCTGAAAGTCTAGTGGCACTACTGTTCATAATTATATTTTAGTGCATTATTGGGGAGAGAGTAGAGGAGGAAAGGTGTTTGTCTTGCATGCTATCCCATCCCCTGACTACAGATGGTCTCCCAAGTTGTGCCAGAGTTATCGTACATCTGTAAAGTCACATTACTTTTTCCTTCCATTTATTTTGAGTTAATTAGCACACATACCCTTAATTATGTCAACCCCGAGCCTCATGTGATTTATGTTAAACTCTGACTAATATAAGTAATAGCAAAAGCAGAAGAAGAAGAACTTGGCTGACTCTGAAAGATTACCCATTGACTAAAATGAACCTTTTCCTGTAACTCTGACTGATTTCTTGTGCAAGCTGAGACCTCATATATTACAAAAAGGTGTCTGAACAAGAGCGTGAGGCAATTTAGAAGGACAGTGTGTAAGCTAATACTCTACTAAAGAGTATAGCACATTTGGGCAACAAGACGTGACTGACATGGTGATACCAGTCTTGCTATTCAGTACCCTGAGAAATTTGTTACCCTCTCACTGTTTTGAAATTTTCGAGTCCCTGTTTCGGGCACCATTTGGTGGGAATTAACCTTGTAGTTTTGCAAGGTTTTCCCAAGCCTTCCAGTAGTGATCTCTAAGCACAAATTAACTACAAATAAGGTGATTTTGGTTGGCAATGAGATCTGGGGTCAGAAGATATAGTACAATGTATAGGGTACTTGCCTGCAATCTCAATGCCAGAGCTCTGCCAGATGTGGCCCCAAAACAAATAGCAAACAAACAAACAAACAAAAGATAAACTAACTTGGGGCCTGAGCAATAGCACAGCAGTAGGGTATTTACCTTACACAACTCTGACCCAGGCAGGACCTTGGTTCGATCCCCAGAGTTCTATATGGTCCCCCAAGCCAGGAGCAATTTCTGAGTGAATAACCAGGAGTAACCCCTGAGCATCACCAGGTGTGAACAAAACAAACAAACAAACAAACAAACAAACAAAAAGACAATCTCACTTTCTTATGCTTTCATTTAAGGTTTGCTTTAGAGTTAAAATTTAAAGCCCAATAAATAAACTCCTGAGTTCCAGCTTTGAAATGAAATACTATATTTCCTCCAACACTATACAATTGTTTGATCCTGAATTTACATTTGTAGTCATATTAATTTTTGTTAACAGATAGGCAACATCATCTTAAATACTTTCTTATATAGATTTTAATGATGAACTAAATGAATTTAGCAGATTGTGTCAAAAGAGAATTAGCAGTCAAAATTTCTATGTTATGGTATTCTTTTTAACTGATTTAACTCATGAAACAATTAAAGCACCTTTTCTATATCTCTTTTACAGATACTATAGAGTGATTTATTGCCATACACAATTTTAGTGTGAACATTTTCGAATGTGTTTGATAAATTGGGCTTATAAAGAAACATGTTCCTTAAACAACTATTTTTTTAAATCAACTGAGTATGATGTAAGGTTTTGAGAGAAGCATTGTGTCTACTGGGACCACATATCTCTTTGATTTGAGTGATCTTACCCTATACCCTTGGCAATTCACTCACAGGATGAATTATGAGGTAAAAGAGTTTGTATTAGGAAACAAAACAGACAGGAAGAAACAGGTACGCAGAAATATATTTTAAGCCAAAACAGTTAGCATTTTCTTTATGCATTCCCCGATTGCATAATTTTTTTTCAAATGAGAAATAAACTAAATTTTCTCTAATTTAGTATATATCACCAATTGGCAGAATGCAAATTGGGTTTTACACTCAGTAAATATGGCAAACTAACTGCCCACTGTCACATAGTGAATAATACACTATCATAATTGAGTTCTATCAAGTAAAAAACCCTTGTTTGTTTATTTTTCAAGTTTTCCACTTACTTGAACTTTGTCAAACCTCAGTTTCTTCTTATAACAATTAGGTGATGATTAGATTAATACAATAAGACGTTTTAAGGCATAATTTTAATCTTTATCTTAAAATAGAATTTCATATCATGGAATATAGATGATTAAAAACTGAAAAAAGTTATATACTATATAACTATATACAAATACACAATATGTAATTAAAAATAAATTCTGAGTTTTAGATTCTATTAACTGAAGCTTAGTTTTAATGATCAGAGTCATCCTTTAATAGAATGAATCATAGTGTCCATTTGTCCAAAAGACTATGATAAATCATCAATACTTTTAAAATAAAATCAAGATATGATTGTGTAAATCATTGAGTTACCTCCCTTATATTCCTGTCTTTTCAGGGATGGTCATGAATTTTTGCTATATTGACAATTCAGAGGAAAAATAAATGCATAGCAAGATGACAAAACCAAAGATTGTAGTTTTCCAAGGCTGAAGACAAAGTACATGGTTTCCACCATTTACTGAGGAGTAATATTTGTTTTACAGAATCATCTAAGCATTGACTTTCCATTCCTTGAAAGAGGATTCTTATAAAATCTTAAAAACATTCAAATTACAGGATATAAGGTGAGATAATAATGACAATAAAATCTAGACACAATAGAGAAAAGGGTCAGTAGGGCCAGCTTTTGGTAGCAAGCTTGTCACAAATAGTGGAGCAGTGCAGTTAGGGTAGGGATGGGACCACTATGACAATGATGACAATGACATTTGAAACTTACCTGTCTCTATGGACAAGGCCTGGGTGCTGAAAGGAGAATAAGTGATATGCATGGTAACATTTCATTAACAGTAGTGCAAACCATAGTATCTAAAAAGGCAAAAAAGGAAGAGAGATAAAAAGGAGAGAGAGAGACAGAGAGAGACAGACAGACAGACAGACAGACAGACAGACAGAGAGAAATGTTTGTCCTAGAAGCAAGCAGGGGTGATGGTGGGAAGAAAACTAGGGACATGGTGGAGAAAAATGGGTACTAGTGAACAGGCTGTGCATTGAATGATGGAAGCTCAATCATAAAATAATTTTGTAACTAAAATGTTTAAATAAAGTATTTAATGAATTAAAAATTGCAGGGAGGGTAAAAGGTTCTGGAGAACACTTGAATGGTTTCTACAACTGTTGAAGTTCAACTTATCTCAGCTTAGTATAAGTGTCATATATTTTAAGATATCCTTCTCTATTATCTTAGATATAACATAGAATACATGTGTATATAAACGCAGACACATACAAACCATATTTGTTAGAGATAGAAATCAGTTTAATAATCCAGGATAATTTCCCCCTATGCATCAACTCTTTGCTAACACCTTGACTTAGTCACCTGTTGCTATCACTAATTACACAGCCCCACTCAGAGTACGCTTTTATATCTATAAAACACACTGAAAAACAGCTTGTAAACCAGGGCTTTCCAGTTAATATTTCTATATTTGGAAATCTGGTTCTTCAAATATTCATATAAAATTCAAGTCACTTCCTCCAAGAAAACTACTCTCCCAGATCTATTAAAATAGCAAAATTCTGTTGCTATTTATTGTCTCTCCTATCCATATATATTTGTACATATATATATATCCCCATATATAATAATATATACTTAGTATAGCTTGGGGTATATTGGAATGTGTGTGTCTAATTAATTTGGTCTGTTTTCCATATATATATATTTCTAAAGTCATTCTTGTGCTTTTCTATTACATTACAAAGAAATATTCATGTGCTGTGTGTTTAATCCTCTGTTCTAGAAACACATGTAATGGAATAGTGAAGGAGAGCAATAACAAAGGGAGTCTGAGATTAAGGTTTTCCAAATGTTTTATGTTGGGGGCATAATTGATCTAAGCATGGCAAAAAACACAGTGAAAGATCTATTGTAAATGTGACTCAAAATATCATCTGACCAAATGCACAATCAGCAAAGTATTTGAAGCACAAATTACACGGACAGGGAAAGATGCAGATAAAGACCTTTAATGGTTTTATAGAAAAAACAAGGTGACCTTGGGTTTATTGAGATGAAATATATTAGTTTCAAATATTTTAATGCTGTAAATTACAGCATTTTACTCTCCTCATTTTGTTTATCAGTAAATGAATATTTACATGAAAAGGTATAGAGAATTACAGGACAATAGTTTAGGGGGGGGCAGATTCCTAGGTAATCAGGGACTACATCTGAGTCTGTCTCAAGACTAGTTCCTGGAAGTGCCAAAGATCGAATACAGATAGCTCTCTTACAAAGAAAGCATGCTCTCCTGTCCACTGAGTTATTACCATGGTCCTCTAGTACATCATTTTTGTAAAGAACATGTTTAAGCAAGAATGTGGAGAAGTAAAAGATCTACAAAGGAATCGGATATTAAAACAAAAAGAGTGCAGTGTAAATCATGTGTATTCACAGGGATGCTATGTGCTTTTTCAGAGAATGTGGTTGATATTCTTATTACATGTCTATGTCATGATGAAATAGCCATTGGTTGCTCATGTGTTACCTAAGGTTTTGAATAATATAAAAAAGTTTAGCTTTCTATAAAGAAAGGGAAAGAATATAGCAAGAAATAAAATCCATGCAAATTATTTCAAATGCTTTCTACTATAGTTAGTATCATAGAAAATGCTTACTTATTTTTATAAGGTTAAAACACATTAAAAAGAAAAAGACGCATTAAAATATTCTGACTATAATTCATTGGTTGATCCTTGCTTGCTCATGCAACTAAAATACTTTTTTCAAATTTCCATATCAATTATAAATGTCTGTGACCTAATATCTATTTAGCAGATCAATTAATTGCATATTAAGATATATATCAGCTGTTAGGAAATATATAATGGGACTTGTTTTGATCTAGCAATACCATGAATTTATGATGATTTTAACAGAATTTTAACAGAATTTTCACTTAACTTTCTTGCTGTTAACTTAACTTTCATAATGTTAGCTAAAAATATGTGGAAATCTGTACAGTATGGAAAATCAGTTAGCTTTCATGACCATGAAAATGTATTTTGGTGAATTCAAAGATAAATCTGCATGTCAACTCATATGACCTGCTGTTTTGTTCTTATACATTATCTATGTGTTCATTAAACAATAATATCCCAGAAAACACAAAATAAAAATATTGGCAGTATACTACCACATAACTGATATACCTTTGTTTTAAAATTAGGTAAACTTTATGACATGTAGCTAAATATTTAATTTACTTACATAATATATTATAACAACATCTAGAAGCTATAATTAATGTTAGAGGACTATTTGGCCAATAGGTACCTCAAAGGTTACTTTGTAAAAAGCAATATGAACACAGTAGAACTAGCTCATTATTGAATGACCAATAATACAGAAATTTGTTTAGTTGTTAACAGCCGTTGCTAAAAATAGCATTAATATACATTAAAAGTTGCACATTTTTCTGGTGGAGGAGATAATATATTGAGTAGGTATTTATGTTGCAATTACATGGCTTGACATTGGCCCTTTAACTTTATTAGAGAACAATTCTTGAATGAAGAACCAGAAGTAAACCCTGAGCAAAACTGGGTGTGACCCCCAAACTAACCAAAAGTTATACAGTTTATCACATGCTACTATAAGAAATATTTCTTGGGAACTGAACAGTGGATAGGGTGTTTGCCTTGCCTGCAGCAAACTGGGAGTTCAATTCCCGCATTCACTTTGGTTCTCCAATCCGGATAGGAGTGATTTCTGAATGCAAAATCGGGAATAACCCCTGAATAACAATGGGTGTGACCCCAAAACCAAGAAAAAAATATCATTTTTGTTTTTGTACAACACTGAAGATGCCTAATGTTCACTATTAATTCTGCACCAGAAATAATTCATGCTGTGTTCTGGGCAACATATGGCAGGACAGAGATGGAGTCTGCGTAGAAGGCGAGTGCTCTACCTGCTCCACCATCTCTCAGTCTCGAAAGTGTCCTTATTGTGGGGATACATGAAAGTGGGTGTATGTCCAATGAAAACAGAAATGCAGATTAAAAACCTAGATCAAACCAAAAAAAAAAAATAACTTTTATTTTGACCAAAGTGGATTACAAATCTTTGACGGTAATTGTTCACTGGCATTGAATCAGGGGCATTCCCACCACTAGTGTTGTCCTCCTGTTCCCAGCATGCATCCCGTATCCTCTTCCTTTAGCCCGGGCTGCTAGTATAAGAGGTCTCCGCTGTGTCTAGCTTGTTGTAGATTGGGTATTAATTCTGTTTTCTTTGGCTTTGGATTGGTGCTTAAGTCTGATTATTTTTTATTTCTACTTAATGTTCATATGACTTTTTGGTTTTATTACCCTCCATTATTCCCCCCCTCAATTTGTGAGGCGAAGCAAGATGGTTCAAGTTATGTGATTCTGTTTGAAGGAAAGATAAAAATAAAATGGGGCAAAAATCAAAGAAGCAAAAAACGGGAGGGGTCCTTCTAGAGGCTATAAATATCAATTTAAGAGAAAAAAGGGAAAATGGAAGAAAAACATAACAACAATTCAAAAAATAAACCATCAAAACCTGAAAAGCACCTCAGCAATAGACAACAATCACAAATTAACCAATGTCCTGAGATAGAATCAAAAACAAAATACACACACACACAAAACAGAAAAAAACAACAATAACAAAACCAAAATATTAATTTGTTCTTTTTTTTGCATAGGCACTGTAAATATTGGGAAGATTTGAAAGGGAATCCCCTTGGCCTAAGAGATATAGGGTTTCTCTTGAAGTATACTGAAGTATACATTGAAGTATACTGTCATGGGAATAACTACAAGCTCCGTACATGTTCTTTTACTCCCCCTAGGTCCTTTTGTTGTGTCTGGAAACTTTCCACCCCATCGTGGATGATAAAAAAAAAATAGAATGTATTTTTGTTCTTTATTTTTAGGAAGGCATCTTTATTTATAAATGTATTCATAGTAGAGTTGTTTCAGGAATAAAATGTACCCCTACTAGTGTGACCTTTCCTCTTCCAATGTCCTTAAGTTTCTTTTATGCCTCCTACTTCTCTCCTCAGCAATCACATAACATGTTTATTTTCATATACATTTATTTAAACAATATTATTGCCAACTGTAGACAAAGTCTGCAGGTGTTAGTATAAAATATAAAGTAGAGTATCTGAAATGAAATTATAAACAAAATTCAATTAGAAGCAACAGACTCAAAAAGGTTCTCTTTTTCAAGCAGTGTATAAAATTACAATTTGCCAGGCTGCTTAAATATATCTACATTTCACCATGAAAGATGGCCTCAAATCCAATTAAAGATAATATAAGATTTAACCTTAGACAGTCGCTGTTAAAGAGGAAAGAGGAGAGAAATATTGCTTATCCCCTGACCTCAGCTAAAAGTGAGCATCTGTATAATGTGTCAAAACTATGCCATAAATCGACAATAGGCATCTCACAGATGACAGAGCTAAACATTGCTGCCTGCATTATAACATAATCTAGAGAAATGATTTATATTATAGTATAAATTAAATTTTAATGCATCTTTTAACAGTTTCCAAGTAAAGCAATGGTAGTAATAAAAATTTTTTTAAATGTTCAAATATATGATTATTGTTTTCTAGATAGATATTTTGTGTTTTTTAGATACACTAACCTTCTTGATTAGCTCTGGTCAAGGCATAGTTCTTGCAAATTTAAATCAAAAGGAGAAGAAGAAAAAAAAGAAGTAAAAGTTTAGATGGCCTAGTCATAGATCTGAGCCCATAATATTAACAGCATCGAATGGCAAAATGAATTCACTTGTGGCATTTTCTCATTTTTTATGTAACTATGATGCTGATGGAAATTTATTATTGCCATTCATTGCTCCTTCAAAATATTCTTAGTGTGGTAACTTACCAACTTTTTTTTTCTCACTATTAGATATCCCACCGGGGATCCTTAAAATTGTTATTATAGATAAATTTCAGTAAGTAGAATTTTTACATGTCACAATCCTGAATTTGGATTTAATATATATGTTTACTACTTTGCAATGACACCAACCTGTTTTTATCTGGAAGTCTTCAGGATTAAAATTGGATAGAGTTGGCTTTTCTCTACACCTAAACTTCTATTATAAATAGGTGTTTTCTTCCCCCCTTTTTTAATTTTTCAAGAATATATGATCTTTTTGGCAATCATTCAGTTCTAGGAGCATGACATATTTGAGGAAGTCTCTTTTTCCTCTTGAGTTCTCCTGAGGTTGCCTGCTTGTCCCTGCTCTTTCGCTCTGCTGTGGATTATGGCAAATCAATCTCTAGCTCAGATTGGCCTTTACCAATCTCCAATATATACCTCCATATCTTGCTGCTGTTTTCCCTCCATGACTCCAGGTGGCACTGTTGGACAGAAATCGGGATGGTTTGTTCTGCACAACACACAGCCACTAGAAGAGACCTGAACCTCCAAACAAAATTTAAGTTGACCTATAATATGAGTTCTTGAGTTTTTTTCTTTTATTGCTAGAAATCAAAAATAGGATTGAGATACTAATTGGCACTATTTTATATTTTGCCTGAAAATATTTTACCACCGTTATCTTTCCCCCACTCCTCTCTCTCCCCTTTTCCATTCCATCTCTCCTTTCTTTCACTTTCCTCTCTATGTAATTGGGGCCAAATTACTTAAGGCATGAAAATCAATTCACTTTCTATTAATTTTTTTAGATGTAACAAATAGTGATTGTCCTTAGAATTATTTATATTTGCATCGAACCTAATAGAATGATATACAGAGGAAATAACCACTTAATATATTATACCTATGAAACCTTAATTATTTTGTAGAGAAGTAATGTAAGCTTCACAAATTATCTTTAATACTCAAATGTATCCAGAGGCACTAAGATAAAGCATTTGATCAAGAAAACACTAAGAAATATAAACGAGGAATGAAAGAATTAAGGGCAAACCAGAAGGCACAATTAGAACCTGATACTTGGGATTTTGGAATAAATCTTCTGTCTAAAAAACTCGTTACTAAATCTATAAAATAGATTCCAGCAGTATTTATTCATTCGTGTGATTTATCACTTTGAGTCATCAATTTATAAAAATTAACAAAAGCATCATATATGTAGCTCTGTGGAAAATGAGATAGAGGATTGGACAAAACTACCAATTTCTAGGCTTATTTTACAGAAATAATTGTAATATATTTCCAATGACAAGAATATACATATAGTATATGAAAAGTTCTTTTAGAAAAGTAAATGGCAACAATGTAAAATATTTAAAGTGCAAACATAATATTTTATTACATTTTAAATAACATCATTTATTTCATTGTAGTAAATTTTACTTTAAAAGTGATACATATCTATTCTATTAATTGTAACTCAGACTTTCAAATAAGAGTAAAATTCTATATTTCTCTTTAAATTGCTTGATCATTAAGAATTTGATGATCTCACTATCCATATTTCACAAACATAGGAAAAAATGAACAGTTTTAGTGAAACTAATTGTTATAAAATGATTAAAGTATACAAAAAAGATGAAACTACTAATAAACTTTCCATTACACAACTTATATAAGAATAAAAAACAAAAACTGTATTTAGCTATGAATTATATTCAAGTATTATATAAAATGTTAAGTAAATACAATGTGGCAGAAAATATTCTGTTGAAACTAAAGCACTACCTCAAAACCAAAGGCTTAACAAACAATATGTTTTCTTTATTTTTATATTTTTTCTATATCTTTAAGTTTCTGGTACTTCTCCATATGCATGAGAAATTTTAGTGGTACTATGCAAGATATTCTAAATTTTTTTCTCATCCAGTGTGCTGTGAGGTCCCAGGGCCTTGGCTTAACAAGAACAATTTGTTTACGTTGTCACTGACCTCCATTCTCTTCTCATTAACCTGAAACCATTAAAAAGGAAAATGATTTGTTGGCTCAACAAGTCATAAGTATAGAAGTAAATCCATTTGCTGAACTCATTGTATAATATTGCCATTAGAACTGTAATTAACTCTGTGGTCTTTAAGTGAGCTTTGAAAATATGGAGGATGTGTTATAAATTGTTTAAACTAATAACTGAAGTAAATGCATGGCAAGGACAAAAGAAAAAGGATAACCAGGGAAAGCAAAGCTGAAGAGAATGTTTTAGGACTTTCAAGATTGTTTCCCTAATAGATATTCATTTAAACTTTGAATTCTCTGACCTAGGTGGGAAATCCTAGTCATAAAAAATAAAACCCAGGGGCCCGGGAGATAGCATGGAGGTAAGGCGTTTGCCTTTCATGCAAAAGGTCATCGGTTCGAATCCTGGTGCCCCATATAGTCCCCCGTGCCTGCCAGGAGCAATTTCTGAGCATGGAGCCAGGAGTAACCCCTGAGCACTGCCGGGTGTGACCCAAAAACCAAAAAATAAAAAAAAATAAAACCCAATGTCATGATTGTTTTGGGGGTGAAACAAGTTTAGATATGAGAACAGCAAATGTGAGCCAGGGCCAGAAAAGAATAGGAAATTGTTCTCACTTGTCTCTTTATGATAAGGGTGCCTGCCAATTGACTATGTGAGGTACCCAAGTCACAGCTCTTAATGTATCTTTTCAATTTTGATGTGTCTACAAACTATGCTAAATGTATCTGTCAATTGAAATAATGGTTCATGATTTGAAGGCCAGGGTGGGAGAGTGATATTGACTGAATAAAAGTTCAGCCTGTGAACTCACTCCTGGATGCTCAGTCCTGTTTGGGTAGTCTTTGTGTGTTTGCTTGAATCATTCTCTGTAACTAGCAGGCTTGAAACACAAAACTTTATTTCTAAGAGCTTTTTTTTAAGACTTATTTCACTCTAGCTATTATTTTGTTAGACATAACAACAGCAAAAATGCAATTTGTTAATTTTTTAGCCCTTAGAGACTTCTGGAGTCCTTTCATGTAATCAGCTCATTATGAATAATAAACATTCATGAAAAATATTTTAATGCAGTTTTCAGAAAATGAACATGGGAAATTGAATATTATACCCATTTACATATTAAGAAACTTGGTAAGAATGTTGGGGGGATGTTGACTGGTAGTGGAACTGGTGAAAGAATGTTATATGTAAAAAATAATGATCAGTAACTGTAAATATTTCTTTAATAAATATTTTAAAACATAAAAAATAAGGTCCTAAAGATTAAAGGTCTAGTAGGAGAATAAAGCTAGAATTTTTTGTTGTTGTTGTTATTGTTGTTTTGATACCTCACTCATAAATCTTAGGATTTACTCCTGATTCTACTCTGAAGGATCACTCCCTGATGAACATTGGTGACCTTATATACTTCTTTTTTTGTTTTTTTTCCATATGTACTTCTCAAGAATAAACCAGAGTTAGCAATGTTCACAGCAAATTCCTTATTCACTGTACTATATCTATTACTCAAAGCTAGTGTTTTGTCTTTAAATTTTCTTTTATTTTATTTTAGTACTACCGTTGACAATACTATTAAAATTAGTGTTAAGTACATAAAAGCTTCCATCAACGACTCTCAACTAAGTACTGAATTCCTCAATCATTTTAGCTTTGCTCACTCACTCCCATCTCTTTCTCTCCTCCTACCTACCTTGCTACTGAAAACCAATTCTTGGTTTCTGTTGTCTTTGGGCTTTTGCTATTTCTCTACTATGTTTCTTGATACCCCACATATGAGAGGTCATTCTGTGTTTGTTCCTTTCTTTCTGTGTAAGTTTGTTAAGTATGATATTCCCAGGTTCATCCACTTATCAGTAAATCACATGATTTAATCTTTACATGTAGTAGAGTAATATTCCACTTTGTGTATTAACCTAGTTTCATTATCAAGGAATGATCTTAGATATTTACTTTATTTCCAGATTTTGATTACTGTGAATAATGTGGCAATTAACACAGAAAAGCAAATGTCTCTTCTAAATAGTTTTTTGACCCTTGGGTTAGATGTCCAAAAGTGGTATTATTGAATAATATAGAAGCTCAAGTCTTAGTTTTTTTGAGAAGTGTACATAGTTAACCCAAAAGATTAGATCAGTCTAATATTCCAACCAGCATTTGTTATTTTTTGTAAATTTTTTTTTATTAAATGAAAGTTACTTTGAAAGAAAGAGGAATTAGGAAGAGATTCTATGTTCAAGAGAGAACATTGGTTTCTCCAGAGTGGGTAAAGTCACAAGCAGATAATGAAAAATCAAGTGAGATACATGTTCAAGGAAAAATATGGCCTTGAAAAAGCAAGACTCCAATCAACATTCCTCTGAGTGTGTGTGTGTGTGTGTGTGTGTGTGTGTGTGTGTGTGTGTGTGCGCGCGCGCGCGCGCGTATTATATTTGAATCACACTAGGAAATATTCAGATGAAACTCCTGTCTCTTCATTCAAAGATCACTCTGTACTCAGTGAACATAAGGGTTGTCCAGGATAGAACTCAAATCAGCCTCATGGAAGGCAAATATTTGATGCATTAGGTCTCCAATCAGCATTTTTACCCATGTATCTTAGCTCCACAATCTTGAGCTACGAAGATGACTCTCCTGCTTTATAATTGAAGTAATATGAATTTTTTCTCTTAAATGCTTAAGCAATTTACAATTTTAAGAGGTACTAACTAGATAAAATAGAGACAAAGATATTTAGGTAATTCATTTCACATGATATTAATTGATTTATAGATTGACATTTAATTTTTCAAAAGAGCTATTTTATATAATACTGAATATGCAATGTCATCCTTAAATGATATACATTATTCAACTACCAAATTTTCAGTCTCCAAATATTGTTTTCATGCCTTTCAAATACATACCCAATATGAATTCCAAAGTTGAGAGAGAGCAAAAGTTGGTTGAGGTTGGCTTAGCATTGTCTGAATTAATCTTAGATCTGCATATTTATCATCATTCTTAGTTAAATATTCTGTAGAGGATAGATCAATATGACCCTATATTAATTTCCTTTTACCTTATAATAAATTACCATAAAATTTACAATGTAAGGCATTATTTACTGTAGTCAGGAATTCCAGACTCAGATTGCCTACGTCCTCTATTCAAGGTGAAATCAAGGTGTTGTCAGTGATTAAAATCCCTCTCTAAACTAATAGTCATTCACAAGTTCATAACTTACTGGAGAATCCATTTATCTCACATGAGGTCCTGAGCTCAAAAAAAGCCATCAACCCTTTGCTTTCTTGTATCTATCACAAATGCCATCTTCCTCCTCAAGCTTTTATGAGATGGCCCACTTTCTTTAAAGTGGTTTACTTTACTAAATCCACTAATACTATTCACTTTCTTGCTTAGGATATAATGAACTTATAAGTCATGCAATGATAAGAATTACAGTTCCTCATACTCATTGTTCACCTACATCCAGGTGCACTATCAACAGGAAACAAGAAACTCAAGGTGTATGAGAATTCAATTTACCACAAATAATTTTATCAAATTAGATGCAAATTTTGATGAAACTCCCTTCATCCAACTGACCAGATCAGAAAATATATATTCTTTATAAATCAGAAATGTAATGGGTATAGTATTAATATTCTGATAAATGTTTTCAGTATGCTTTCAATTATAAAATACTTAGTATACTTTGATGTACTTGATTTGATCTTTAGCTCTACTGATGTATACACACTAAATTTTCCATTCCTATTCTATACTAAATCTTGCTTGAAATCTCAAGCTTGCTAGTAAATAACTTGTTTGCATTTATTTTAAAAATTTAGCAAGTATTTAACACTACTTGCATGGCATAGTTTAATATTTAATTTGTTGAAAATAAATGAGACATTTTTGTTGAATAAAGACCTATTTTAATAAAATAGACTACAAGATTTTTAATGTTCTATATAGTTTATAGAGTAGGGTTGATGTTATTCTCGTTAACTCTACTGACCCTTCTGGCCCCACTTGAGAACCTCAGTTCTGTTGTAAAAGTCCAAGTTTTTGTTTCATTTTCTTTTGTCCATTCTGTTATATATAAATTTTTCTCTATACTACATATGAGAAAGAGTATATAATATTTGTCCTTTTCCTCTGACTTATTTTGCTTATCCTGGCCCTGAAGTTCCATACCAATAAATTCATATTCTAAGTGTAACATAATACTTCTAATAATTGAAGAAATTATAAGTATTATATAAATAAAATTGTTATGCCAAATTTAGTTTATAAACTGGGCTTATAATAATAAAATAAAAATAAATTTATAATAAATATAAATAAAATATAATAAATAAAAAGAAATTGAGAGAAAATTTAAAAAATAAATTGAAAGAGTTTAAGTTAAAAAAAAATAACAAATAAATTGAATTTATAAATATAAAAATAAATAGAATTCATTGGAAGTGAAAGAATTAATTTTTTTAATCTTTTAACTTTAGTTTAATAGATTTTAAACATATTTTCTTCTGTTGAGTATATGAATCTTTCTTTTTTTAGTCTTATACTCACTTTCTAGATGCCACTGGGAGATTTGATATAGCTAGAAGTATTTTTGAGATTCATGGCAGGAACTAAAATAATATTAGCTGAAATGTGGAATTGTCACCCCTATGGGGGAGTAGGAGGCCAACGAGGGGAAAGCCCTTCTGTACCATAGCATCTCCTGTGATCATTTTCAGAATTTGGAATGTCACATTACAAATTTCACCTGTTGGTAATACACAGAGGTGACATATGGTCACAGCAGATGCTCAGCTACCACATCACCTGGAACTAATAGTTCATATAAAGATAAGTAAGTCTTACAATTCTTCATAAAATAGATCATTAGAAATATAAATATATCAATTTATTATTCATTGTAAATCCAGATTTTTGAATGTATAGTTTTTGAAAGAAAAACTAAATAATTTATATTGTTCATATAAAATACCTGATACCCATGAAACAAAATTGATTCTGTCATTTTATTATCTGTTTGAGCCTAGTCAGTTCTGTCATATTCAAAACTATTGTATTGTCTCAAAAACAATTCCATAGTCTACATATTCCAGCTTGTCTGGTCTCTTTAGTTAATTTATAAATTACCATAATGATTGTTAATAATAATATAGTTAAGTATGTAATAGCTGTTATTGTAAGTTAATTGCTGTAAAGTAATAATTAGTAAAAGGTATTTAGTACATTGAAGTAAATTAGATTATTGCAAGAACTTTTGCCTATTGATTTGATGTCCTCATATAAATGATAATAAGTTGATTAAACACTGCTTCAAGTCATGTGCTTTGAATTCTTTATGAGGTAAATGTAAGCACAATTTTCATTCACAAACGTCTCACTTTGGGTCATACAAATGTAAGCAAAACCTTTTGGTTCCATTGCCACAAAAGGACTAGACAAATGAGAGACAATAAAATAACACTGTTGATAAGTGTAAAGTTGATTGAAACTTAGAAGGCTCCTGATTTCAACTACCAGTATTTTAAATTTTTCTTAATGGGGATTTGCAGTAGAGAAGATAACAGGAAAGAAAGTGTGAACTACAGACCAGTGTGTTCCTTAAATAATAAAACTATTCAGGGATGCTCTCCCAAAGCGCAAAGTACAAGTTATTTTAATCTACAAATCTATACAATGTAAAAACACAAAAAGAAATTTGTCTTATTTTTATGTTTGGGGGAGGAGCGAAAGCATGGGATAGAGATGGGGTGAGGATTAAAAGAATAAGAAGTTTATTATTAATAAAAAAATTTCCTAATCTAGAATTTGGCTGTTCTAATTTGGGGGTCAAATTCAAGAAAAATATACCCATTTTTAAAAGAGACAAAAATACCAGATTTATAACAGCTAGCACATTTCATGAACCTAACATGCATGCTAGGATTTAAGAGTGTTTTATATTACAGAATATAACCTTGCCTACACACACTACATACAAAGAGTCCCTGTTACTTAATAGACAGTTATTAATGCTCAGCTGATATTATTTTCTTTTTCTATGAAGAAGTTTCTTAATTTATGCAACCATAATTACTTGCTTTTACTTACATTTCCCTTGATGTTGGGATTAGATATAGAAAATAATTTCTTATTCTGATTCTGATATCCTAAAATTTATCTAAGGTGATTTACTTATATGTTTGACCCTTTCATTGTCTAACACCCCAGTTTAAAAAAAAATAGTAGGGAGGAGGGCATACCTGGTGATGCTCAGAGATTTTATTGACTCTATGCTAATTGACGAATTGCCCTGGATTGAACCTACATTGGTCCTATGCAAGAAAAGCACACTATCTTCTATGATATGTATCCTGTGTACTCTGTACCCTGTGTGATCTGTATCCTCTATATCCCGTACCCTCTTTGGTTTGTATCCAGTGAGCTCTGTACAACCTTCTGTTTTTCTGTTTTCTGTACCCTCTGTAACTCTGTTCCCTCCATTTTAATTTTTATCTAACTTTTAGTGTAGTATTAAAGAGACTGCAGATTTATTTTCTTGCATGAGGCTGTCCAAAACTTATCAATAGTATTTCTTTTCTTTATTTTTTAATTGAGGTAAAAAGTTTTATTTTTTAAACTTACTTAGAAAAATTTTGAGGGGAGAGAGAGGGGGGGAGAGGGAGAGAGAGAGAGAGAGAGAGAGACAGAGAGAGAGCCATGCTGATGAGAGAACATGGGCTTCTCCAGAATACAAAATCACAAAATTTCCAGTATATTTTTGGAGTAATTTCTATTTTCTATTGCATTATCTTGGCTTCATCATTATAGAAAAAGACTAAACAAATGTGTTTATATCTTCCTTAGATAGCTCTTAATTATTATTTAATTTATGTTTATTTTATTCCAGTCCGATACTGCTTTAATTATCTCTGTAATATAATTTTAATTTAATAACATGTTTTTATTTCTTTTTTTAATTTTTTTTGGAGGGGTGGGATCATACCCGGGTTACTCCTGGCTTTGTGCTCAGAAATAGCTCTTGGCAGGCATGGGGGACCATGCAGGGGTCCTCAAACTTTTTAAACAGGGGCCCAGTTCACTGTCCCTCAGACCATTGGAGGGCCAGACTATAGTAAAAACAAAAATTACGAACAAATTTCTATGCACACTGCATACATCTTATTTTGATGTGAAGGAACAAAACGGGAACAAATACAATATGTGGCCCTCGGGCCGTAGTTTGAGGTCCACTGCCTGGGATGTTGGGATTCGAACCAAGGTCTGTCCTGGGTTAGCTGCTTTCAAGGTAAACCCCCCACCGCTGTGCTATCACTCCAGCCCCATGTTTTTCTTTCTCTATAGTCCTACTTTAGGGGATACTTTTTCATGCCATGTAAGTTTTAGTATATTTTTTATTCTGTATCATTAAGATTTTGATATGGATTGCATTAAATTTGTGTTTTCGTAAAATGACCATTTTGGCTGTATTAACAATCCTTATATATTTACATGGAATACTTTCTTTCTAGCACGTTGTGTCTCATTTCATATATTTTGACGTTATGCATCAAAAGACACCAACTGTGTTCCTATCTTACTCCTGACTCTATGAACAAGGTGTACTCCTGTTACTGTTCAAGGGAATAAACCAGGGTTGGCCACATGCAAGACTGGTGTCTGAATCCTGTATTATCTATCCTGTCCTTTACTCTCTGTCTTTTAAAAAAGTTTTTTGCCACCTTGATACAGGCTTTCTCAATCTATTTGCAATCACTTCTAGGTATTTAATTAGGTTTTATGTAATTAATGAATGAGACTTTTCACAACATTTGCCTACTTGATTATTTTATATATGAACAGTATAAACTGTACAGAGGAATTGTATATAGGAACTGTATTTTTTCATGAATTCCTTTTGTAACTTATAAAATTTATTTATGTTAAATTAAACAATTTTAGAAATATGATTTCAAACTTTTATTTGTGTAGAATCCTCATTGTACTCACCACAAGAGTCATCACACTTGTCTGAATTATGTATATATTTTATAAACTAAATACTTATATAACAAATAGTGTTCAAATACATTATTTGAAATACAACATACCTTTTTTGTTCATTAATATTTTTAAGCAGCAACCTTTTGATTCATAAATTTTTGTTTGGGGAATCACATACATGGGTACCTACGGGATATTACTTGTTCTGTGCTCAAGGATCATTCCTAAACAGTGTTCAGGAGACCATTCATAGTAACAGAGATATAACTAATGTTTGTCCTGTGCATGGCAAAAATATTGCTTGACCTCTGTACTATCTTTTTAATCCTAAATACAAAGATAATTTTTCATCTCATTTAGTCCATGTGTTTATTACTAATGGATTTCAGTCTCTAAATATATCTCTGAGTATTATGTAAAAGGTGTGATTATTCTATACATCATTTGTGTCTCAAAGTTCATACTTATACACTTAAATTAATTGTTGTGAAGAATTAAGAAAAACTATCAAAATGAGAGAAAATGGGAAAAATAATCTTAAACAAGGATAATCATGGTGATTCTTTTTATTGCATAAGCAGAATCATGTTTATTATTTAATTTTTATTTTCATGTTATTCATTTCAAAAAGTGAAAACTTGAATGAAACTTCTACTTACATAAACTTTGGACCTGCTTTTCTATAATTAGGTTTATTTACTCTCCTGTTCTCTTTTACAGATAGATCTCAGTCAATCTTTCAGTCATAGGTTTCTGTCACCCTCAACTATTTAAGACTTTTGTACTTAACTTTAGCAACCTTTTTCATGCACCACACAAAGAGTTAATATCACTTGCGTTTACTTTCAACAACTTAAAATAACTTTTGTGTGTGAGCTATTTTTTAGTATGCAGGAAGTAAACTGGAGAATGAATCTGATTATTTAATAATAGAAATTTAAATATAGCACTCAGGTAAACTCAGTGACAATTTGATGCAATTCTGTAATTTCTATTAGAGACATCAGTTTTAGAAAATGTAAATAAAGGGGCAGTGATGAGGAGCGAGGTGTAAGCCTTGCCCTCGCTGACCTAGGATGGACCACAATTTGATCCCCCAGCATCCCATATGGTCCCCCCAGCCAGGAATGATTTCTAAGTGCATATTCAGGAATAACCCCTAAGCATCACCAGGCATGGCCCAAAAACCAAACCAAAAAAAAAAAAAGAAAATGTAATAATATTTTCTAAAATTACATATTCATTAAGGGAGAGCAGAATCAAGTGAGTGGTTCTATTGCTGAAGTTAAACTTTACTAGAATATGCTTCTGTTTTAACTAGATGAATTTATGTTGGTTTTCTAAAATCTTAACAAAAAATCACTACTATTATAATATGTGATTTTAAACATACTATATTATAACCTGGAGAATTGAATATGAAGGAAATATGGTATTCTAGTAACAAAACATATTGTTTGGAATTTATACATTTATAAAATTTTAGATTCCTGTTTACAATGAAATACCTTTTTAGATTAAATATATATTTCATTCTATCACCTCTGATTATAGTGTCTTATCTATATGCAAGGTGTTATAAGCATGATTTAATAAGCAGAGGAAAGAGAAAAGATACAATAGGCTCCAATATGTCAGATTAAACATATTAGATTATGAATCACATCTCTTTTCATTATTATAGAAGTCATTAAATCTTTTAGATGGAGAAGGAATTGAAAAATGGAGTAAGTCAAAGTAGTATTCTGAGATTGAACAATGATATATGTAGACACATTAGATGCATAGCAGAGTAGATTGCTAGATAGAGAAAATGATAAATAATAATCAGACCGACAAATGGAATCTGTCTAACAGGTATGACAACTCAAGTTCTACATGGAGTGACAAATTAAGTAGTTCAAGCATGTATATCCTGATGCTCACTTAAATTAAAATCTTAAACACAGACTCCTTGATCTCATCATATGTATGATTATCACATATAGTATTTGTTTATTCATAAAGATCTTAAATGTCTTAAAGATAAAAAGAAAGGTTAATTCATTCAGTTTATCATAGGGTTCCTGCTTCACCAGGGAAAGGTATGAATGAAAGACTGTGGGCAAAGCTGAATCTATACTTGATTTTTTACTTTCAATCATGGATCTACTTCCTTTTCATTTTGAAATAGTTTACTATTTACTTGCTACCTCTAAGTGTCTCATTTACAAATCATTACTATAAATTAAACTTAATTTTATGTAACAGCTACTCAAGATACTTAGAAAGTATGAAGTGGGATAATAATCTTTTGTGAAATGCATATTTGATTAACATATCATGAACTATTTCCTACTATCAATCACTATTTATCTACATTACCATGTTGAAACTCTGCGTTTGGGGGGATAACTATTCAATAAATTTGATACAGTTTTAGACCTTCTCTTTATGTGCTAATATTTATTATTTTGGCTGTTTCCATTTCAGTGAAGACAATTGTGGTGGTCTCCACTTTCTGTAGAGTTTTCTCTGCTAAGAGAAAAAAAAACTTTTATTTAAATTTCTAAGTTTTTAGACCTAATATGATTCAGAGAGGGGAAGAAGACTATTCCACAGGCCTCCAAGTTCTGAAGAACTATTTCTCTTTAGACTAAAATGCAACTTTAGAAAGAAATAATAAATATGTATATTATAAAAAATTAAATGATCTCCTATATTCAACATTGCCATGAATTTCAGGGGCCATGGAGATGGCTAAAGAGTTAGAGCAAATGCCTTGCATGTGGGAGCCCTACATGGACGTGTGAGGTGCTGAGACTGAAGTAGCCCTGAGTATGTGTAGAGGAAACTTTTCTGAATATAACTTTTTACTTTTACATGAAGTATATCTAACCATTGATTTTCTATCTTGTCAAGTTTTACAGTTAGCATAGAGCAAAAACGGTGAACTGAAACTAGCAAATGAAAAGTATTTCAGCATATATATATACATATATATATATATACAAAACAACATTTAAAATATAAAAACTTAATGTAAGTGTGCAGTTAAGTGGATATAGATTCGTTCCATAATCACTTTTAGTTTTATAAAGTCGTGGCTTAAACTTAGACTGAACAAGGAAGGGTGTGTGAAACATTTTCTTATAAATAGGAACATAGTTCTAAGATTCTTTGATAGCTGTTCATAATCACAAAACATCACTTAAATAGGCAACAAATACAAAAGCAAGTAGCTGATACTAATTTAGTACCTATATTGAAAAACCAAGGAAAGCTATATGGAGATTCCTCCAAAATATGGAAATTGAGCTCCCATTCGACCCAGCTATCCACTCCTCGGGATATACCCTAAGAACACAAGAATACAATACAAAAGCCTTCCTCACACCTATATTTATTGCAGCACTATTCACAAGAGCCAGGCTCTGGAAACAACCAAGATGCCCTTCAACAGACGAATGGCTAAAGAAACTGTGGTACACAATGGAATATTGTGCAGCTGTCAGGAGAGATGAAGTGATGAAATTTTCCTATACATGGATGTACATGGAATCTACCACGCTGAGTGAAATAAGTCAGAGGGGGAGAGAGAGAGAGAGACGCAGAATAGTCTCAATCATCTATGGGTTTTAAGAAAAATAAGTCATTTTTACAACAATCCTCAGAGACAATGAGAGGAGAGCTGGAACTTCCAGCTCACTTCATGAAGCTCACCACAAAGAGTGGTTAGTGCAGTTATAGAAATAATTACACAGAGAACTACCATAATAATGTGAATGAATGAGGGAACTGGAAAGCCTGTCTAGAGTACAGGTGGGGGTGGGGTGGGATGGAGGGAGATTTGGGACATTGGTAGTGGGAATGTTGCACTGGTGAAGGGGTTGTTATTTATTTTACCGAAACCTAATCATAATCATATATGTTATCAATATGTTTAAATAAATAAAGAAAAAAAGAAAAACCTACAGTGAAATTATTTCGGTGAAGGACCTGAATAAAGTTAGAAAGCAGTAAATTCCATTTAAAAAAGTAGGGCTTGGCTGGAAAAAAATATAGGACATTGGCTGGAAGTGGGGTATAGTCTGGAACTGTATATAAGACAGTAAGTAGGGCATTTACCTTGCACATGACAGACCTGGGTTCCATCCCCAGCATTCCATATTGTCTTTTGGTCTGCTATAAATGATTTCTGAGCACAGAGCCAGGAGCAATTCCTGAGCACTGTCAGGTGTGGTCCAACAATCCCCTCTAAAAAGGTAGATGATTGTTTAATTTGTGCACAACCATACATAGCACAGATAGCAAAACTGATCTTTTCAGGTTGGGATAATAATAAATGACCTAAACGTTATTGTTTTTTCATATTTTGGCAGACAGGTAAATAAATTCCTTGAAAAGTAATAATGTACAAACAGGAGATGGACATTTCAGAGGAGATAAATATCTCAAATTGAGAATGGATTCCAAAAGTTTTATTGAGGACAGATTTTATGAGTCAATTGTAGTTCTATGGAAACTATTTCTTTATTTGGCTGAGCTCCAATTATCAAGATTTTTTTCAAAAGTCCTTCTATGGCATAGAATAAATAGATTGTGTTTACTAAATACACTGAGAAGATGAATAAAAATATGTGGATGACAAGACCAAAGTGGTTTCTTCCTCAAATATAAAGCCACTGGTGAAGACTTGTGTTATTTTCTTTCTGAGAATTACAAGTTAAAAGAATCATACAGTTAATGGAATCTCAATTCTCCAGAGATATACTTCTAGAGAGAACCTTAACCGAAAGAGAAAAAAAAAAAACTTCAACTCCAGAATCTATTAAAATAGCTTAACCTAAATTATTATCCTTCAAACTTGTAAAAAGCAGTTTTGTACAAAGTCAGATAAGATTAAGCCATTCACTAATTCAGGCTATATCCTTGAGGAAAACTTTCTTTACCTAGCTAATGTCAAGGATTTGACTCTAGGTCCACAATAAGCCTGGGAATCAATATCACATTAACTACACCTATAAATAAGTGATTGTTTATTTACAAAGCATACTTAAAGTCTGTGTAATTAATCCTTACTCTTCTAATGGTAAAGCTACTCTAATTATAGTGTAAGTATGAACAAAGATAGCAAGGTGCCATATAATGCCACAGTGATAGCATTGGCATTAAAATCCTGAATTCCTAATCAATCTATTGAATTTTTACTTGACCTTTTAGGCTGGTACATATTAAGAATATAATAACCTATTTAGAAATTTTCCAATAATTGATCTCTAAATAACTATAATTAATGAATATTATTCAAATAAATTATCTGACTTAATCAGTTTCCTTAGCATTTGTCAGGGTCTTAGCAATTTCAAAGATCTACTTATATCTTATTTAAGCAAAAGTATGCAGAAGCACAAAATATTTTAAAAATCTTTTTCTTAAAGAACAATATGGAATTACTCTCTAACTGAATTTTCTAATTATTCCATTTCACAACCAGTAACAGGCAACTTTTGTACCACCTTGCAAGACTAGATGTGCTGTAAGTCTTTTGTTAGCATATATGATAATAAAATTTCAAGTGGAGCTGATGAGATGAATGAAAAAATTAATTTAAGAACTAAATTATTTCTAGCAGAGTGACTTTTTGGAAGGAAGTTGTATTTCAAATGTGAATGTGAGTTGTTAGAGAAGGTAACCTAACAATTTTCAGCTTCCTTGTTTTATTTTACATCTCAGAATGAATGTTTCTCATTTCTAGTCCAAGAATTGGACAGTTCTGTAAGTAGTTAACTTCTCACTTTTGACTTAAAGAGATTTGATCAAACAATTAAAAAATCAACTGTTAAAGATCTAAAAAGAAATATAGATGCTCCTAGGGTTATCTTTCTGAGTCATAGTCAGTATCAAAATCATTTTAATACTATATTGAGGTGAAATGTGTAATTTTGGAAAGCTAAACTAAAATACATAGAGGTATTAATTAAATATAATGCAATGTATCACACCACCCCTTAAGTTTTATTATAAAAATACTGTGTAGGAACCAGAAATATAGCACAATTGTTATGACACTTGCCTTGCATTGACTGATATTTCTTTTGTTGTTATTGTTGTCTTGCTTTGTTTGTTTGTTTGGGCCCCAGCAAAGGTGCTCAGGGGTTTCCCCTGGCTCTGAGTTCATAAAGCTCTCCTAAGAGGCTCTGGGGACCATATGGGATGCCAGAAATAGAACCTGGCTCTGTTCTGAGTAGGCTGTGTGCAAGGCAAATGTCCTACTCCTGTGCTATCACTCTGGCCCCCATCTCCTATATTATATATGTTCCCCCAAGTATTGCAGGAGTGATCCTTGAACACAGAGCAAGGAATAAGTTGTGACTATCCGTTGTGTGATCCATTCTCCCAACTCTACCCTAACACTCGAGGTAATTTGGGAAAATAAAATAACAACAATAGCAGAAATCCTTTTGATGAATTATTCTAAACTAAGGAATTATTCCTAGCAGTGCTTAGAGATCCATATTGGATGATAGGAATACAACCCAGATTCACAGCATACAAGGCAAAATCCTACCCCTGTACACTCTCTCAACCCCCAATTGTAGATTTGAGACTGAAGATAAAGGAGTTTGTCTATTTTTTTTTAAATCTACACGTGGCTGTATACAGGCTTTAATACAGAGTATATTTGGTAATCACTCCTGGTTGGCTCAGGGGGACCTTTTGAAATACCAGGGACTAAACTGGGTTGGCCACATGCAAAATAAATATCCTACTCACTGTACCACCTATGGTTCTGATGCCTGTTTTAGAACTGCATTTGATCATTTGGTCTTCCTTAGAGATCTCCTCTACATATACAACCAATTTGGACTTAAGGGTTTCAAAGTGTAAACTGGAAAGTGTTTTTGGAAAAGGAAATTTCTTTTCCAAAAGCGGAGGAACTATGTGTTTTTTATGTAATGGCAGTTTTGTACCTGTTGAGATGGGAGAAGACAACTGCCTTTGATCTTGTCTCTAAACAACCTGAAATAAATGTTTGTATTCCACCAATTAAAACTAGGTACTTTAAAAATACTTTCCATATTTAGCATCTTCTCAGTTGGAATCACATTGAAATTAGATCATTATAACTCACTATATCTCTCCTATGTTTTATTAAGAAATTTCCTGGAGCCAGAGAAATACATGGATGTAAGGTGTTTGCCTTTCATGCAGAAGGATGGTGGTTCGAATACCGGAATTCCATATGGTCCTCTGTGCCTGCCAGAGGCAATTTCTGTGCATAGAGAGCCAGGAGTAACCCCTGAGGGTGCCGGGTGTGACCCAAAAACCAAAAGAAAAAAAAAGAAATTTCCGAAGTACTACCCTTCCATTTTAACGTTTTCTGTACTTTTATAAGACTTTACATCACTTAAATTGTTCCCATATTGTGAGATAGACAATAGAGTCACTGAATTAAACCAAAGCAATTTAATATGTGACTAGGGATTCTAATAAGATATATGCATAAAAATGTAAATTATCAGAAAGTGAGCCATAGTCCTTACTTCTTTCTTGCATAAAGACATCAAGACATTTATAAAGGTTCATATTAAACTGAATGTTTTCACCCGTCCTCCAGCTAGTCTCAAACTTGCGGCCCATGGTCTGCAAAAGGCCCACCGTACAACATTTTGTAGCCCTGCCCTAGAGGAATCTTTTTTGGTTTTGTTTTGTTTTAGTTGTTTGGGTCACACCCCCCAATGTTCAAGGCTTACTACTGACTTTGCACTAAAGGATCAACCCCACTTTGCCTCCTGCGGCCTGCAGGTAAATTGAGTTTGAGACCCCTGAGTGAGGTAGAATAGTCATTTTAAGAGATTAGTACAATTATTCTCTATTAATGACAAAAATAGAGTAGAACTAAAACTAGAATCCCACAAAATACTTTGTGATATCTTCAAGTTAATTTTAAAATTTTGTTACTCTGAAAACTATGTATTTTCTTTGATTACAACACTGGATCCTAAAAAAAAAAATAACAGAGGCAACATTAATATGCAAATAACCCCATGTCTGTCATATGCAGCCAAATGATGATAACATGCTCCATTACATCCACAAAAAGTACATAGCAATTCAAGAGTATTGTTAAGAAACTGTTGAATCATCTCCTGGCACATGATAATATTTAGGAGTCATTTCCACTCTTTCGTTGTTTGATTAATTATATTCAATGAAGAGATCTATGCCTATTTATTTTTTCTGCATGAATTTGTGTATTATTCACAATAAAATAATATTTAACCCTAAAAGTTAATAAGAAATGTTTCACTTAGTTGAAGGGAGCACATTTAATGGTAAATGTAAGAGTTCAATAACAAAAGAACTACTTGGCAAGGAAGTTATCTTCACCTGCTGCATCTTAACAGAGTACAAAATAAATGCTTCCCCCCAAATCTGTGCACTCAGCTTTTCATGAGAGGGTATTTTGAGGGTGGCTTTGTTCATTCTAAGCAAATAGCTTAGAATCTTCATTTCTAGCAAACACTTTAAAAGAAGGCAAATACAATCATGTACATAGCATTACCATGATAATACGAATTCTATATTCAGGTTCAGTATTTATTTACAGCTACAAAAGACAGTGACTTTTATTTTGGGTTCACAATATATTTTTCACTTCTTTTTTTTTATTTCTGGCTCTCTAATTTAGTTCTCTAATTCTATGTTCTCTGCTTAGAATATATCTGTCCTCATAATAAAAGCACTGATTGTTAGTGGGCCTTAAGTTGCTTCTTAATGCCTTTTTTTTTTAACTAGTAAAAGGAATAAGCATGTAATAAAAGTCTAGGAAGACTCACATTTTACAGAAAAACTTAGTGTCTCAATAGTAACCATAATTAATCATATATATTATATTATATTATATTATATTATATTATATTATATTATATTATATTATATTATATTATATTATATTATATTATATTATATTATATTATATTATATTATATTATATTATATTATATTATAATTATATCATATTATGACCACTTTAGATATTGACGTGATATTATGACCACTCTAGATTTTAACAGAATAAAAAAGAAAGTGAAAATAGGAAATTTGCACAAACAATAAAGATAGCATCAACACATAATTTATCTTTAAAGGACTGTTTTAATGTGAATTTAGGAAAAATTTTAAGAGTTAATATTTTTAATTCAAGGAAAATAACTCAAAGATTATAGATAGATTGTAATTTTGTTTTCTATTTGTTCCCAAAAATATACACTAGTTTCCTATCTATACCCAAAAAATAAACACCTAGTCCTGGATACCATACATTCATCCCTCTTAAGGCTCATCAGATACTAAGTTAATTAAAGTAAACATTATTCTATTCTTCCTTGTAAATGCTTAGTGTACTATTGAATCTTAATAAATATTTAATAGTATTCAGAACAAATAGAGTGACAAAGTCATTTTCCTTTTCTCTATACAGCTTTAAAACTAAAAGAACTTTATCTACAAAGGCCAAATGTTCTATAACTCGAGTTTTCAGAACCCATAATCTTTAAGAGACATCCATGGAAATATCTCCATTAGCATTTAAATGGAGCAATATTTTTGAAAGCAATACCTCTGTTGAAATAATATGGTAGATTAACACAAAACAATTTATTGAAATACAATGTGACATTTTTCAATAACATACATAAAGTGCCTCTAAAAATCCCTCACAATAAATCTGATCTATTCCTTTTATTTAATTTTAATTTCAACTAAACTTCCTATTTGTTATTTCCAAGAAAATTCTTTCAAATATATTCTCAAATAGAACAAATAAAATTGAAATGCATATGTGCTTCTCTGTAAGACAACCTTTATGGATAGGCATATATAAATATACATTTCTTTTTTATTTTTTGCTAGAGGAAGAAAGAATGATGACTAAAATTAGAGGTGATTTTGACAGCAAGCTTCAAGCTTTCTTAAAAGCTTGAAAAAAAAACTAAAGTACCTTTTGAAATTTATTTTTATTTGGTATTTTTTCATACATATGTTATTCCAAAAGCCCATAGAAGAACCTCTTCTTAAGCGATTCTAGTCAGTTAGAATCACATTTATTTACCTCAAGATATTACCTAGAGTTTTTTGTCTTGATTTGTTGGTTGTTGTTTTTTTAATTGTTTTTTGTTTCGTACTAAGGAGGAGACCCAATTCTGTTAGGTCACACTTTATTTTATTCAGTACAAAGGCTTCTCCCTTCCTACCTCTGCCTTCACCTAAGGCTTTGGAAATGTAAATCCCACCTAGATTGCATTAACTTCATATTGGTTCTTTGCTGCTGGACTTTTCCCATGTCTGAATTGAATGGGAAGAAAGGTTGTTGGTTTTGATGCTCCAAACTAGAGGTTGGAACCTTCTGATCCTACATTTTTCACCCATGTGACTGGCTTTGATTATTAATTCTTCACCATTACCCTCCTCCAGACCCCTTCTCCCAAGGTTGAATAATGGTTTGTGGAGACCAACAAAATTCTATATGCTGGCTCTCCAGTTGTTTCCATTGACATTTATTTATTATCTTCTTACTATTGGTTTTACATTCCATATATGAGAGAGTTGATTCTGTATCTGACATTCACCTTCTAATTAGTATTTTACATAAGATACCTACCTTCTAGTTACATTCATGTTTTGGTGAATTGCATGATTTTATATTTTATAGGTTACTATATTGTGTATATATACTATAGAACATATATGCATCTATTCTAGGGTAATTGGGCTGTTTGTAGTGCATAGCCAAGGAGTAACCCTAGAGTGTCACCAGGTGTGGTCCAAAGTAATAAGACTAAAATAAAAAGATACCTACAGACTGGGAGAAAACATTTGCTCATCACATATCATATAAACATATGAGTGACTTATGCAAAGATATGATCTATGCAAAGATTTATGAAAGATAAATAAAAGACTGATAAAACTTAACAAAAGTAAAATAGCATTATCAAATAAATAAAAATGAGGAGTCCTAAAAGAAGACTTAATGATGGCCAATAGATATGTGGTAAAGTACTTTGTTAATTATAATTATTGGATGTAATAAAAACAAGTATAAGATATTGCATTATATCACTGAGACTGGAACATATCAAAGAGAAAAGAAAAAAACAGTGCAGACAGGTATGTGGGAAGAAGGAACCCTCACTCACTTTTTTGAATGACCACAGCTTTAGCCTATATGTAAAACTGTACATACAATCAATAAAATTATGAATTGATTTTACATGTGCTCAAGCTATTCAAATTGGACTTTCAATTATACTCTGAATAATACTAAATTTATAAGTAATTAACATATTAAATATGTAGGAATTTGTATAAATATGTGTTGAATTTTATAGCAAAAATGATAAACAGTCCTAAGTATAAGACATAACAGTATTTTAGGTGACAAATATTTTAAGATGAATAGTGATTTCAAGATCACAACAACCAATGGAGGGTCAAAATTATTCTCTGTCCATTTTGCACCCAATTTATTAGTACCAAATAATTCTTCAAGCTATAATTTATTTAGGGTTGGTAATAGTTCCTGTTGGTTATCAGGATGAGGAATTTAAGCACTGCAACATTGAATTGGATAGATTTATTTTTCATATTACCTTGTATATTATTTAACTTTCTGAGTAATAGATCATATAGAAGTTTAATTAATCTGGCGTTTTGAAAATAAAGGAGTGCTTCAATTCAAAGCAACAAGGACAATTTTAGTAAATTTTAGTGTAGCATAAAAATATTTAGATCAAATTAAAAGAAAGCCCAATTTAAGTCTTGTGTTTGACAACATTATAATCTCAAATTATGTTTACAATTTGTAAATGCTTAATACTGGCATTTACTCTCCACATCAAAAATGGGACACATACTTAATAGATAAGAGCTTATAGGGGGCTGGGCAGTGGCGCTGGAGGTAAGGTGTCTGCCTTGCCTGTGCTAACCTAGGATGGATCGCGGTTCGATCCCCCAGTTCCCCATATGGTCCCCCCCCATGCCTGCCAGGAGCGACTTCTGAGCGAATAGCCTGGAGTAATCACTGAGCGTCACCCGGTGTGGCCCAAAAACAAAAACAAAAAAAATAGCTTATATTAAATAAAGTTTGACATCACATAATCACCCCTGGTCCTGTCTTGGTATCTATTATTATGGATTTGAAAAAACATACCATAAATAAAGTGCTTAGATAAAAGCAAGTATTTAACTAAACAGATGTTATTAGGCTGAGGTAGCACTAATGTCTTAGTAGCTTACATTAATCAGTCTGAACCTAGGTCATAGACAATTGATATTAAAACACACAGATACAAGAAAATAAAATTTGATAAGAGCAGACTAAGTTCTCCCTATCATGGCAGCCATTAAAGCTCAACCCAATTAATTACCTTGCTTTTTTCTCTTTTTTCTTTTTTTTTTTTTTTTTTTTTTTTGGTTTTTGGGTCACACCCGGCAGTGCTCAGGGGTTGCTCCTGGCTCTAGGCTCAGAAATCGCTCCTGGCAGGCACGGGGGACCATATGGGGCACCAGGATTCAAACCGATGACCTTTTGCATGAAAGGCAAACGCCTTACCTCCATGCTATCTCCCGGGTCCCTTTTTTCTCTTTTTTTAATATGAAATATTTTTTTTCAAATTTCTGTTGATATTTCTGAACATGTTCATTTTTGTAATAAGTAATATAATTCTATAAATTTAGTAATTCTGGAAAAATTAATATATTCCAGTTTATATTTTAATAAATGATTGAAAGAAGGCAACAGTAAACTAGAGCAAATTATTCATCTTATATTTTGGAGAAAATTGTAGATCTTGTTTCTCATAAAATATATACAACTCTGGGTCAAAGATATCCTTATGGTATGAAAATATCTTAATTTGATAAATATATTACATATTTTATATAAGATATATTATGAGATATCTGTGTCTAAGGGATAGGGTAAGCTTACAGGACCAGAGTGAAACATTATATGAATAATCTCTGGGTTTCATCCCTGATACCAAGTATGACCATTGCAATTCAGAAACCCTCTGACCCAACCAAAGTTGAATTCAGGG